>PITA01025873.1:0-23611 GCA_004023965.1 Spilogale gracilis
AAAAAAAAAAAAAAAAAAAAAAAAGAAATAGTATATGAAATACTAAGTCAATTAGAAGGTCTAAATGATGACCAGAAGCAAATAATAAGAGAAAGTGGTAGAATACCATTCTGTGTTTTTGAAGGAAAAAGAATCAAAATATAGTCATCTTTATATTTTAATTAGAAATATTAGTTTGTAAGGCTATTGCAGTTATCCTGCCGAAAGTGCCATTCATACAGACTACATGTGGCAAAAAGAGGAGTTACTCAGCCTTGTCAATGAAAAATCATGTGCCTAGAAAGAAATGCCTTCTTCCATTATGACAGCTAAAGTAGCCAAGAAACAGGTGCCATCTTGCCCCCATAATGCATGTGGAACAGTCTGGGCCCAGATCTGGTCTTTAATATTATCTGTCACCAAAAGAAAGAAAGACCCCTGGAGAGTAGCCAATGCCATGTCTTAGAGCTTGAGAAAAATCAAATTGGGAGTAGACTACCTTGTTTCGTCCCCAGGTGTTGCTTAGAGGGCACACAGTTGCCAAAGTTTGGCAACTCCATCATCAAAAGTCTGAAAGCTGGTTCCATTTAATAAAATGTATTAAAATATAACTGTAAAAGAAAAGTGATGACTAAAACAGTATATGCTTATTTTTGTTCATTGTAATGGATATGGGGTAGCTGATAGAGATGGGTAAGTGTGGCTTCTATGGAATATATATACATATATTTGAATATATATTCAATATATATATTGAATTTTTATCCATGTAGTCAGGAAGGGGTATATTTTAGGAATTGTGAGCAAATAAGATATTTCTGGGAGAAGAATGGATTTTATTAAGGCTAGGAAGGACCAAGAGTAACTGGAGCTCAGGTTGAAAGAGACTTCCTAAGAATGCATCAAGATGGTGAACCCAGTACTGTGGGCACCTATTGCATGGAGCACTGGGTATGGGGAATGGGGAATGAATCTTGGAACACTGGGAAAAAAATTTAAGTAACAATAAAAAATTAAAAAAAAAAAAGATGGTGAACCCAAGGGGAAAATAGACTGCATACAGTGGGTTCTCAGGTCTTGGATCACAAAATTATGGATAAGGCTTTTAACTGTAATAAGATTTGAATAAAGTATATCCAAAGTTCCAAAAATGCTAACAGAAGAGAGCATGTAAAAACTGGTAAAATCTGAATAAGGCTTGTACCTGACAGTATTCTATCAATGCCAATGTCCTGGGTTTGACACATGTTTGGTTATGACCTATATTTGACACGTACATAGTTACGTAAGGTATTATTGCAAGAAGCTGAGTGAAGGGTACGTGAAAATTCTCCATACTCTTTTTGATATTTCTTTTGAACCTTAAACTCTTTGAAAATAAAATTGTTCTAAAGAAAATACATAGCTATCAGTTACCAAACAGGCATCAGCTGTCTTAGTGATGCAGACAGGTGAGTCTGCCGAGGCCGTGTCACCTTGTTCTTGTCCCTTTGCCTCATTTGGCTACTCTGCCTGTGAACTCAGGTATCAGCATGACATATGAAGTAGATCTTTTGGAATCTGCTAGGCCAGCTTATTATTTTGTATTGCTATAAATACTCTGTTAGGATTTACACAATAGGAAACAGATACTAGCATAAATATTACAAAAACAATCATACAGAGTAAATCTTCCCTCTGGATGGTGCCTCCTTGAAAATCAATCTTCATGCAACCCCCTAGATCATTCCTCCCCACCCAAAAAGCTTTTGGACTATTAAAGTTGCACTCTCCCATTTAAAACCACCCAATTGCTTTCTACTGGCCCTGGGAAAAGAAACAAGTCTCCTTACAGTGCCTGCCAGACTTAGAGAACCTGCCTATGGCTGACATTTCTAATCTTATCTTGTGCACTCTTCCTCTTCCTCAGAGCTCGTTTAGCTACACTGTTCTTAGAACATAGCCAGCACATACCCAGCACGTTTCTGCTCAGAGACCCTGCAGTTGCTATTTCCTTTGCCATGTAGTCACTGAAAAGACCTCACTTGTCACTCTACATGGTGAGTGGTGCTTATTCTGGGAAGTGTGAGTAGAGGTGATAGGATTTATATTCTACTTCTCACATATGAGGGCAATTTGACATTTCCCCCCCCTCAATTTGACAATCTTGTGTCAAGTACATATCAAGTACATGCTAATTTTGCAACTAATTTTAAGAAACACATATCCACATACACACCTTTATGCTTGGAACAGATGACTACAGAGGTCTTTTCAGCTTTAGCATTCTATGACCTTAGATTTTCCAAATTATTCTCTTAAAATATAAAAACAGATGCTGAGGGGTGCCTGGGTGTCTCGATCTGTTAAGCGTCTGACTCCAGATCAGTTGCTCCTCCTGCTTGTTCTCTCTCTCTATCTGTGTCAAATAAATAAATAAAATCCTTAAAAAAAAAAAAAAACAGGTGCAGAGCACAGCTTAGTTCTAAGTGATAAGGCATCGAGATGGACTCAATGGACTCCATTTTCCCTTTTTCTAAAGATTTTATTTGTATGAAAGTGGGAGAGAACACAAGTGGCATGAGAGGCAAAGGGAGAAGCATATTCCCATTGAGCAAGGACCCCAGGGTGGGACTTGAAACCAGAACTCCAGGAGCATGACCTGAGCCAAAGGTAAACACTTGATCGACTGAGCCACTCAGCCTCCCCCATTGGATTCCATTTTTCAATTGAGAATTAATGTAAATGCACGAATCAGTGCCGATATCTAAAAACTTATCCAGGCATCTGTTAATACCCACCTGTGTTCTCACTCTTAATTCTTACAAAGAGCAGGTCAGGAATATTAGTTCTTTGTGGACACCCATCACGTCTAAGAGAAAACAGAGGCAATATGATTTTGGAGGGTGGGGAGGGTATATTGAGGGAATATGATAACTGTATGCAGATTGATTCTTCCTTTCTTCCCCTGGTTTCTGCACACAAGGATCCAAAATGCATGTTCCTATATCTTGAGAGTAATTGCTGTTAAGTTTAGATGATTTGACTTAGCTACCTAGAGGTAGGCAGATAAGAGTTCAAATAGAGTGATCATTACATTTTTGGTAGGCCCTTTCCTTTCCCATGAAATATTTTGACATCATACAAAGATACAGGAGATAACACCAAGACATGTTAAAAGCAGAAGACAAAGAAAAGGACCAGAACAGCATGGATACAAATGGAACCAGAAATGAGCATTAAACCAGAACTGTGTCGCTCAAAGACTTACACTCTTGCAAATGGGGTGCAAACATTGGCTGTAACCTTTCTCAAATCCAGTGTGGAAGGAGAAACTGGATCCATGACACCTTTTGCAACATTTCTAACATAAGTTAGATCGATTTTGCTTGTCAATCTCAGCTAGTCCCCATGGTGAGGCAGGAAGGGATTTCTGAAAGTTTCTGTAAAGAAGATGTTACTCTTAATCTCCTTTTTGCTGTGATGTTTAATTTAATATGGGACAATGGCATAACTCCAAGATGCAATTAGGTTAAGATAGTTCTATAGCGATGGGAGTGATGGTGGGTGGGAAGTGGGAGTGGAGGTTGTGCATGACACTTGCTTATAAATATATGAACCTTTAACATAATCGCATACATTTCCTTTCTCCAGTCATTCCAGGATGGGAATTGGCAGGCATACTTTTTTTTCCCCTTTTCTGTACCAAATTATTATGTGCCCCTAGGAATAAGGGAAATAGAGCTGGGGAGCTTGATAGTTAAAAGCCAGTAAGAATCGTTATTTCTGCCTCACTGGTCAGGCATATTTTGGGCAAATGAGTCAGCACAGTGTGAGAGGGATATTTGGGTTAGACTTTATCAGCAGTTACATATATTTTTCAGAGTGACTAAAGCTGTCTGGGCTGGTTATTTAGGGCTCTGGGGAGGAGCAGGACTGAGGAGGTGGGGAAACAGAATGCATTTTGTGACCGGGAAAGCTCAGATTGGGCAACCTCTCTGTTCTAGCTCTCTCTGAATTGTTCTGTTTCTGAGGTTTATAAAATCACTGTCTTCAGTACAAACGGCTCAAATTTATACTGAAGAATTTATACTGAAATATACACTATAAATTTCAAATTTATACTGAAATTGGCCAGAACCCCTCGGTTCTCAAGTCTGGAGCACCTTACAAAGAGCTCAGTTTGTCAAAACATTCTTCCATATCATATCAGTTGCTCAGGGCATTTGCTGCTGGGGATAGACTATCTTTGTGATTTGCTTTGATTCCTCAGACATTCACTAAGTATTTTCTATGTACTTGATATGTATGTGGTGCTTAAGGAGATGGGGAAGATCAAATGGGTTTGCTGTCTTCAGGAAGCTCATGATGTAGTGGCAAAGACTTGCATGAGGGCAACACTTGGAGTAGAGTAGAATGTGATCCCAGCAGAAGTGCTGGGATTCTGGAGCCTAGAAAAGAAGAGAGTGGATGCTTAGGAAATGCTCCTGTGTGCTCTTTTTTGAGGGGTCTAGCATTTAGCAGACACACGATTGAGCAAACATTCAAAATCCGTTGAGTAGATGAATTTGTAGGAGGAGTGGAGATGTTAGTTGGAAGAGACGTTCAAGGGGAGAAACTGAATGAGGACATGTAAAGCATGGTGAGTAAGTGAGTTGGCTGAATTGGGATAAATAGCCTGGAACATTGACAAAACTCAGAAGAATTTGTTAATCTCTAAAGAAATGCTCAACTGTGCTTAAATACCCTAAAAAATTTAGTTTGGGAGCACACATAAGCCCTTGGAGACGTAGTTTCTCAACTGTTGATGACACAAATAGGTACGATATCACTAAGGGGTGATGGTACCAGACAAGCACATATAAAACTTTGGAAATGTAGTCCTCAGAGCTGAATGTCTTGGCAGAGCAGGCAGAGAAAGATGGAGAATGAACCCAGAACAAGCCCAGGCCACAGGGGAAAGCAAAAGCTCAACTTCCTCACAGAATCTTGGGTGGTCCCATTTTATTCACCTCATGACACCTTTGATTATCATGGCGCTGTGGGGGTGATTTTATGGGTGTATCTCTGTGAGCTTAAAGGGGCAAACTCCCCACCTTTCAATAGGTGAGGCTTTCCTTCATGCAGAATCGTCTGCTGTCTCTGGCTCACCCATTCTCCTGCATCCGAGGCACTCATTTATGTCTTATAAGCAGTTAGAGCTCTCTTCATCCTCTCAAGGGTTGATGACATGGGTAATACAATATCAAGGGAGTGATCACCAGATCACCATCTGTCGTACCAGATGACGTGGGGGTCTCTCAAGGCAGGTGGCTCTTGTGAACTTGCTGCCCATCTATTTGTCTCCATCCCAAACCAGCACTTAGCCACCCAAATGCCTAAATTGCCTACATCTCAACAAGCAGCAAGGGGATAAAGAAGGATCTATCTTTAATTATAAGGCAGGCTGTAAATAAACCTCCAAGTAAGATATTCAGATGTGTGCTCCCAAGGTCAGTACAAGACCAAATGTGGGGAAAGGCATTTTATACTAAACAATGTTTTTCTAGGAGAACAAAGGGAGTGGAGGAGGGCTGTCAAGCCTTTGAGAAAGTGTTACTCATCTCAGAAAACCCGAGATAGGATACAAAGAGAGAGAGTCTCTCACCCTCACAGAAGTTCACTCGGGTTTGGTTTGAATATTCATTTATTAAGGGTAAATTCTCAACCACAAACTCTCTTACATAAGAAATGTTACACTATTGCCTTACCAATACACAAAATCTGTCTTTGTACTTCTAAAATACTGGGCTAAAAAGACATAAAATATCAACCCAATTGCTATGCATTCTCCCCCAGGCCCCGGGAGTCCACATTCTGGGCATTAAGTCTCCTCGGACACCACCGGCAACCCCTTCCCCATCCAGCTGCCAGGGGTGGAACCACAGGCTGCAGGATTTGGGGGAAACCACCACTTGCATTCTCTTCCATGTGCTGGGAATCTTCCAAAGGTGCTCCCTCTCTCCCCTTCTCCATAGCATAGCCTCAGTGCATTTAGCTTTTCTTAAACACTGGGAAGAGAGGCTCCTCTCTAGTAACTTAGACTTTGAGTGCCACTAAGTGGGCCAGAGATGAGTGGAAATAAACATAGTGGAGTAAACAAGATAAAACACCTCTCATCCTTTCCCAAATCATCAAGACAGAAAGAACCATTCCAAATTAATATGTACCAAAGTTAAAAAAAAAAAAATGTGCCAAAGTTATCCCACTTTAGCGGGTGAGCACTGAAAGGGAGCTGCTCTCTCCAGCTCTGGTGGTCACAGGACTGGAAGGGTTGTGCCAAGCCGGGGGTGACAGCGAGGACTCAGACCTGCTGTCAGTGAGTTTACTGTTTAAGGGCAGCAACCATGCCCACAACTACAACACCTGGGATAAATGTTGTGAGGGAAGAAGGTACAGGGCAGAGGTGGTGCTCTCTGAAGCCAGCCATCGGAGGAGCAATGGAGATGGAGGACATGTATGGGGACTATAGATGACACTTGGGGACAATATGATTGATGCAGCAGGCATGGGAAGGCAGAACTGTTCAAAGTGGAAAGGACAGCCTAGGTAAAGTTATCAAACAGAAGAAAGCCCCGCATGTTATGGGAATTAAAGGTGTCTCTCACAGTGATAGGATGGGGCTGCTCTTGGAACAGAGTGCAGGGCTGTCATTTTGGGAGACGGGATTCCCTTTGGCTAAGGAAATGCCTGGGGAAGGACTCCACTGTGGGACCTTAGCAGGCACCACAGCTAAAGGCTAGGGAAGGGTGGCCTAAGGGTGGGATCCAGCCATACCCTGGACAGTCTGTTGTGTGGTGTCCGGTCAGGCAGGAGGGGACAAAAGACTGGTGAGGACGTGCAAGGCTATGCTGCAGGAATAGGCACTCTCACATCTCATGACATTGCAAAGCTCTCTTGTGCATGACACTCTCCTTTGAGTCTTGTACGCTTACTCATGGTAACTTAGGGATTCGGATTCCTTCAGGCTCTCCAGAGTTGCAATAAAAGGGAAAGAGAGAGAAAAGAGGACCATGCAAGGGGCTTCATGGCCTCGTCTGCAAGTCGGGTATGTTGCTTCCTCCTATACCCCACTGGTGAGACCCTGAGCTGCAGGGGAGACCAGGAAAAGGAGATGGGGCTAGGAGCCACTAGCCAATCTCTAGCCCAGGCATTCTTGCTTGGTGTTCAGTGGAGAGCAGTACACCAAGTACTACCCAGAATGATTCGGGATTTTTTCCTTTGTTTATAGAAACGAATATCTACAAATCTTTCAGATTTGTGTTTCTTCAACAACATGAAGAACAGCTTTAGGGTTATCTTAAAAATTGAAAAAGCTCATCAAGTATAAAGTGCCTATTAGTTATTGAAATAAACAGAGCAAAAATTTTTAAGCTATGACCAGGACCTCCTTCCTGGCTGGTATTTAAATTTTTGTGTATAGAACATCTGTCAGCCTCGGAGCACAGAAAGGTAGGACAGATGTCAAGGAGGAGTCTGGTGGGTGCTGGAAGTTCATACACAGACTGGATCCTTTCCAAGGGGTTTGAACATTGTTCCAAGGACCCTGCAGTGTCTGAAGTTTCTAGCAGGATGCTAGAACCCAGCCCCTCCCGTCTGGAATATGGTCACCCATGGAAGTAGGCACACGTGGTGATCATCCAGTCAATCATGTGATCATTTGTCAGAAATTTATCTTACTTTAAATCATGATATCAGGGATGTCACTGTTTATAACAATTTAACTTCATCCGCAGGAGAATTCCTTTTGTGTAACCCTCTTACCGGAGTACTTCCAGAATGAAATATGATTACGTGAAGCCACCTGTTTTCAAGAGAATTTCAAGAGTAGCTTCCTAGCATGGAGTCCTCCTAAAAACCTTCTTTCTTTGTCAGTAAAGAGTGGTGGATATTTCACCCATGTCTGGACAGTTCTTAGGAATCTCTTTCCCTCTTGTAAACCTGTGACAACAAAGCTCTTCCAGCAAGGAACAGATTCCTGAATCATGACTGAGGTAAAGTCCTTGGTGACAGGTTTTCTTCTGCTCATCAGACTGAGCTTGAAATGGACTTCTGACAAGAAGCCCTTCTGTGACTTCTCCCTTCTCCCTCCCAGTCCTGAGGGGACCCCACCTACCACGTGCTACCTGCACCTTGCTATTTGACAGAGTTCCTTGCCCCCTGCAGGGGAAAGAGAACTGTATGTTATAAGTCCAAGAGTGGGACCCAGGCTTACCCAGAAACTGTTTGTGAGACCCCACTGAGCAAAGCAATTAGTTTTTTGGCCCTCAGTGTCCTCATTTAAAGGTTGAAGAGGTTGGATGTTTCTCTCAAGTTCACAAACACAACAATTCCCTATCTTGGGGGAGACTGGCGCAAAGCCAGCCCTGGTTCAGGTGGATCTGTGTTTGAATCCCAACTCTGCTATAGCAGGGTGGGGTGACAAGGGCATGCCTTTAACCTCCCTAAAGAAAACATTTTCAATATCACGACTTCCTGGTGAGGAGTATAACACATCAAGGCCAAGAATCTCACTCATAGCAGACAATAGCCAAACACAAGTTTAATACATGAGACCAGAAGTCATTCTAGGCTAATACAAGGTATCTCCAAGATAAAAGTTCTAAACACAAATCATGATGTTGGTAAAAGCACCATCTCATTTCAGGCACCCCTAGTGGCCAGACCTCGGGGTTGATGCTAGGGGGCTGTAAGACGTACCCATTGCTGAGAAACCAGACAATTAAGCAGATGGATATAATCAATTGTGATGAAAACGCAACAGATTGTTTTTCATTTGGGCTGCCCTCTTCAGAAAGCCCAATAGCATAAGGCAAAAGAGAAAATAGTCCTGAAAAGCAGGAACCATTTTACAGAGAGGAAAGCCAGAAAAATATGTTTTTCAACATTTGAATAAGACTTACTAAGGTTAACCCTGGCCTAGACCTACACCAGTCCAGTGAGGCTGCGTGCGCTGGTGTGTGTGGGTATGTGGGTGTGTCCATGCTGTGTGTGTGTCTGTGACTCTGTGTGTGGGGGTGTGGGTGTGTCCATGCTAGTGTGCGTGTCTGTGACTGTGTGTGTGTGTGTGATAGTATGTGTGAGTGGCTGTGTGTGTATGTGTGTGTGCGTGCGTGCACGCATGTATCCATGCTGTGTGTGTCTGTGACTCTGTGTGTGTGTGACAGTATGTGTGAGTGGCTGTGTGTGTGTGTATGTGTGTCTATGCTGGTGTATGTGTCTGTGACTCAGTGTGTGTGTGTGTGTCCATACTGGTGCCTATATCTGTGACTCAGTGTGTGTGTGCGTGTGTCCATGCTGGTGTGTGTCTGTGACTCAGTGTGTGTGTGTGGGGGGTGTGTATCCATGCTGTTGTTGTGTGTCTGTGACTCTGTGTGTGTGTGTGTGTGGATGTGTGTCCATGCTGGTGTGTGTGTCTGTGACTCAGTGTGTGTGTGTGTCCATTCTGGTGCCTGTATCTGTGACTCAGTGTGTGTGTGTGTGTGTGTGTGTGTGTGTCCATGCTGGTGTGTGTCTGTGACTCAGTGTATGTGTGTGTGTGTGACAGTATGTGTGGTGGCTGTGTGTGTGGAAGCTGCACGTATACAGACATCCATGCTCTTGTCCCTTCCAGCAAGCACTCCCAGGCTTTGTAGGCATATTCACACACTCAGATGGCAATAGCATCAGTGTCTGTCATCTTTTCCCATCAAGAGCTGTCTAATACATTGATGTAAAATGAAAACACATCCCCCAACCAGCTCTGGGTAAAGGGCAGAGATCAATAACTATGTTTCTCCAGTTGGTAACACTTGGTCTCTTTGAAACAATGCAGCTAAAAGGTTCACTCACCATAAATACATGGACTCAGCTGGCATAAAGGAGTAGATTTTCCCAGCAAGGTGCCCCCAAATGGCTGCTGCCTGCAAACAAAGGGCATATGAGGCACTGAGCTAATTTAGCCATTGTTTGTGTCCTGCTTGGCCCCCTGGTTGGGTCTAACCCTGGAACACCAAGGTGGGCTAGAAGGTGGTGTGCACCGTTTCCGTCTGTAGAAGGTCTGGGCATCACTACACTTCTGGGAACAGCGCTGATGAAGATTACGTGTGGTATCTCAGGAAATCACAGTCCTCCCCACACTCCATCTCCATAGGGTGTCAAAACCCACTTAACCTCGTGCCTTCGGGACCTCGTGTGACTGGACAGTTTATTTTAGGGCATTAATTTATTTTAATGGTTTTGTCTTTGCTATCTGGGCACAGGTAAGGGATATGGTAGAGCAGAAGACAGAATTCTCTAAGCAGAATATCCGGCTTTTCCTTTAGGAGCACTTACAAAGAGTCTAGAGGTTTGTGGAAGAAAGGAAGAGGTCAAGGATACTTAAAACCCAGAGGTAGGACGCCTGAGTGGCTCAGTTGGTTAAGCGACTGCCTTCGGCTCTGGTCATGATCCCGGAGATCCGGGATCGAGTCCCACATTGGGCTCCCTGCTCGGCGGGAAGCCTGCTTCTCCCTCTCCCACTCCCCCTGCTTGTGTTCCCTCTCTCACTGTGTTTCTCGCTGTCAAATAAATAAAATCTTTAAAAAAAAAAAACAACCCAGAGGCAGAGTGACCCAGAAAATAGAAGGAAGACCGGGACTCACGCATGCCCTTCCATGGTCCACAAAGACTTGGACTGCAGGAAGAGACTGGTGGAGTTAAGGCATTCTGGAACAGTGGGGATCCATCTAGCTTCTCAGTAGCAAGCTGATGAGGAGCCAAAATGCCAGAAAGGAACACTATCTGGGGTGTCTGGGGTGTCTTGGCAGATAAGGGCACAAGAGGTACAACAAATGGATCCAAGCAGACAGGGGAGATTGGCACCTCCAGCGTAACCCAGGTGTGCCTAGAATCAAAGACCAGATGTCCTCACCCATCACCACTAACCTATCCAAGCTTAACCCTAAAGATGACTCATGTCAAATTTCACAATAGGCCTGGGATGAAGGAAATGCTAGAACAAAAGTGGGTTGGCACACCTTGAGTTTATGAGCTGACATTCCTACTACATATGGAAGAGTAACATTCTCCAGATTAGCAATTGTTTTTATTGTCCATTTTGATGCTGCTTTAGGCAACTCTGAGGTCCTGTCCACATACCTGAAGACGAAGCCTCCCCCGGAGACCCAAGAGTGGTGCTGAGACTATAAAGATACGTGAATTTCTCCCGGGTGGATGATGCACCTTTTCTCTTCTTGCATGAGGCGGTTGCTTCTGTTAGTTAGAACTATGCAACCCGAGGGCATGATAAATCTCCAGCTAGCACCATCTCATCCAATTTCTGTTGCTTTCTCTTTTGCCTTAATATCTTTGGTCTCTGTAATATCTGGGTAACGCAGGTATGTTGAGGGAGGCATAGTTCCTGAGGATTGCCGTCTCTAGAAAACAGATCTTGGGGAACCACCTGTTTGTCTGTAGTCCTTCTTTCCTTCTTTCCTTCCTTCCTTCCTTCCTTCCCCCCTTCCCTCTTTCTCTCCTTCCTTCCTGCTTTTCTTTTATGCTCTTTTCACATTCATTGAGTTCTTACAATAGATCATGTTTTAGGTTCAGTGCTGGCAATACAATAATGAGCAAGGTGAGCATAATCTGTGCCCTTTGGTCTATATTTTAATGGGTCAATACAGCTAAGTGAACACACAACTACAGTCCTATATCATGAACATTCATATATAGTATCCAGCACTAAGAATCTCACAGAAGCACAGGAAGTTTGTTCACGGAAAGGGTGGAAACTAGGAAAACTTCCTAAAGGAAATTATTACTAGAAAAATGGCTAGCTAGGTGTAGGGAATCCGAGGTAGAGGAGCAGTGTTAGGAGAGAGGGAATGGTGAGCCAAGAAGAGAAAGGGAAGGCATAGAGTATTAGGGGTATGTTGTTTTAAATGTAATTAATAAACCTCTAGTGCTTACTCTAACTAATCCTCTGGAGCAGATAGCATTATTATCTACATCTTATAGATAGGGAAATTGAGGGTCAAGGAGATTAAGAAACTTGCCCAAGGAGTTTATTGAGGCTGTCCCTGCATTAGAGTGATTGCCTGTGCCATGGCTTCACAGGCACTCACACAGGAGAGCCAAAATCCCTAAGAGCAGGGATCTCGGCACAGGGTTCAATGGATTGACTACCAAGATGGCACGTAGGCAGAGAGCTAGGACACTCCAGCTTGACTCATTAAGTCCTGCCTTGTCCTCAAATGCTGGGCCCGGCCCAAATCAATTCTCTGCGGAAGTCCCCCATGCCCCAGGCATTTCTCATTACCTTGAAACTTCTTTTTGTCTACTGTTTGCTGAGCAAGGATTTTTCACTTAGGGTGTTTAAAGAGGGAACTGTAGTTAAAACTCTACCCACACACTTTGAGGGGAAAAAATCTAAAAAGCAACTTGTAAATTGCAGATTCATCATGATCTTCTCATGAATTAATTAAATAAGCATAGTTTAAAGAACAATAACCAAGTTGAAAATAGTTTAGGTTTCAAACTGGGCAATTTTGATACCCCACCTCAGCAGTTATCCATGTCATCTAATGACTTTTATCTCATGGCTGTGCCCTCTCTCTTTTTATGGTTGACATTCTCTGGTTTTGCAATTTCTCTTATTTATTTGGCTTACTTGATAACATTTGGTGAGGCGAGGACATATCTAAAAATAAAATCCTGCAAGTAATATTTGGGTAACTTTCAAATTTTATGATCCTATGCTTCTCTTGGAATTTTGTAATTGAGAAACGTGTGAGAAGATCACACCAGGGAGGTCTGCATGGAGCCAAGTCATACGACATACTCTCTTCTCCTCTCAACAATTCATATGAGAGAACTGGGTTTACAATGACCGTTGAGGACTATCCTGAAGTCCCAGAAGACAACAGAGATTTATAGGCCACGATGCCTTTCGATGTGATGGTAAGCATTCGTTCCTTCATCCATTCATCCAATATTATTGAGAGCCAAGTCTAGGCCAGTCCCAAGTGTACTTAATCCGCCATCAGCCGACTAACAGGTCCACAGACAGACAAACTCTAAAATAGATATATGTGTGAAGTGCTGGCAATGCTTTTTTAGAGAAAGGAAATTGAGCTGGCCCTTGAAAGAGAAGAAAAAGCAGAAGAAAACTCCAGGAAAAGGGAACATGCAAAGTCACAAAGGAATGGTAAGAAGGTAACAGTTCATGGGATACTTAGCCAGCTTCTAATGATCCTCGTCTCAATGATCCTAATCTCTGATATCCATGCCCTCGTGTAGCCCCTTCTCACACTGAAGGAAGGCTGGCCTATGGGTCTAGTAGACCACTGTAGAGATGATGGAAGGTGAGTCTAGTCATAAAAGGCATTGTGTCTTCCACCTGGGTCTTTTGGATTGCTTACTCTAGGAGAAGTCAGTTGCCATATTATAAGAACTCTGTGGAGAGGCCCATGAGGGAAGAACATAATAAGTCCTCTCACTAACAGCCAGCCCTGAGGGTGGGCCATCTTGGAGGAAACAGATCGACCAGCCCTACTCAAGGCTTCAGATGACTACAGTCCTATCTGACCTCTGACTACAACTTTATAAGGGACGCTGGGCCCAGATTCCTAAGTCAAGCAGCTCCCGAGTCCCTGCCATACAGAAATCATAAGATAATAATTGTTCTTTGAAGCCAGTAAGTTTTGGGGTGATTTGTTACACAAAAATAAATAAACAATACCAGAAGCCTCAGTGCATTTCAGCCCCACCAGTTGTTCACACCAGTGTCCCCCATTGTCCCCCATTGTTGGGCCCCATATGCTAGTGCCAGTAACTGTTCAGAAGCTGTGAAACCTGAGGCCATTCGTGGGGGTGATTTGGCCTGGGTGCTCTATGCCAGAAAAAAATCATGTCAGCTCTGGGTCGACATGCCTTTTAGTCCCAACTTTATAAAAAATGCAGATTATTTCAGAAAAGTTCTCTTCTTTCCCTTCATTTGTGATTTGGATAAGAAATGGTACCCGGAGGCTGAGCAAAAAGAAGCAAAAGAAGAAACAATGGCCGTGACTAATCTGTAGACCGGAAAATCCACTCTGAATGGCTAAGAAGGAATTAAGGAATGTGTGCAGGGCACGACAGCTCAGCCTTAGTGCTCCTCTTTCTTGTGCATTCCTGTGCTGGGTCCCCAGGCATTTTTGCCAGCTGGCTCAGGGAGTCTGTTTATCCGGCAGTGGTTGATCCTGAGACAGGCTCCTTGCCAAGAGCCTGATTGCTGCTCCTACACACTAGGCCTGGCTGAGATTCTGAGATCATTGTTCCTGTCCTCCGACTCCTACTAGCCTTCTTTCCTGGGTATGCCCACTCCCACCAGGGCAGGCCCAGACCCAGGCACATTTGTCCCCAAAGATAGTCCCAATCAGAACAGAAATCCCATTACAGCCCCTCACCCACAGTTTCACGGAGTCTGCCATCTCAGAGACCTGTCACTTTCTCTTTTCTCTTTGCCCTGTGCCAGTCTACTTCTCAACATGGGGCTTTTGCCTCAGTTTTCCTGATAAGCACTCTTTTTTTCTCTCTTTTTTAAATAATTTATTTTATTTTTTTCAGTGTTCCAAGATTCATCGTTTATGCCCCACACCCAGTGCTCCATGCAATACCTGCCCTCCTTAATACCCACCTCTTGGTCCCTACTTAGATTAGCACCCTTAACCACAATTTAGAAGTATGTGAGGTCTCTGCATTGCTGCCTGGCTTTCCATAACCCCTTCCTCTCCTTGAGGACTAGTTTTTGTAGCCAATCATCTCTCTATCTTTTTTGAGATTTTGTTTATTTATTTGAGAGAGAGAGAGAGAGCAGGAGAGAGTGCAAGTGCGGGGGTGGCAAAGGGAGAAGAGAAGCAGGCTCAACGCTGAGCAGGGAGTCCACAGCATCCAATCCCAGGACCCGGGGATCATGACCTCAGTTGAAGGCACTTAACTGACTGAGCCACCCAGGTGCCCCATCATCTCTTTCACAAATTGCTGCTTTGTCAGTAGAAGGAATACTGCCTGGAACCACAATCTGTCGGTCTGCCTGACTCCTTTCTGTGCCTTATTCTACCCACCACACAAGAGTCTTCTCAGACACAGGAATTGCCTGGGTCATATTTGAGCTCATCAACATTTTTAGACACTGGACAAGTCCCTATCCTATCAAGTTTCCTGGTTGGCCCATAAATATAGATATTTCCTCGCTTTGTTGCAAGTTGCCCAAATAAGGCCTTAGTTGTCCTAGCATGCCCTGCACTGGCACTCCATGACTGATAACATTTTGACTTGTCTGTTGGGAAAGAAGATCATTGGATTTAAGGCTTATTTCTTACTGCACTTACCTTACCATGGGGTTTATGATCAAGACCTCTTCGGTGGCAGGAGAGGCAAGAACAGAGGTAAGAAAATCCAGAGACCTTCTGGAACCAAGTGAGGGGCTGTGGGACCAGGGTCCTTAGTGGCACATGCCCTAATTGTCTGTCTTGGGGAAGGATGCTTCCAGAACTCTAGACCACTCTAGTTTGGTGGTAAGCCAACCCATGGGGAGGGAGTAGGGAAGATTTTATTTCCTCCATAATCTCCATCGGCACATCTATGCATGCCACTCAAAATAAAATCCACATAAAAGTGGTGTCATGGAAACATCACTTCAAGACCAATTCCCTGGTCTTCTTTGAAGGGTCAGTTTGTGGTTCTACTAAGCTCCCCAAGCTTCTCCTGGAGAATCCACTGCTCCAGTCTTTTTTTATCTTTTTCAAGAAAATGAGTATTCCAGTTTCACTGTGCCTGGAATTCAGACTTCTTTACCTGAGAAATTCTTCACTTTGCAAAGACCCAGCTCAAAATTCATCTCCTTAAAAAATCATTAGCAATCTGAGTTTTTACCTCTTCTTTGGGACCACCTAGATATTTCCTCATATCTTCATGCTGGTGCCTCTTTTATTTTAATTCATTTTGCTACAGAATTATATTTGTAAGCTTGTTAGTTCATGGACGGTGGGCTTCATTCATGCCTTATTCAATTTTGTCACTCCAGCAGTTTCTAAGTACCTAATAGTTGCCCGCTTCTTAAAATGGTAATTGACATTGGACCAATTAAGTTAAGCCAGCACTCTCATGCTTTTTGAAAGGCTGGATGAATTTTTCTCGTATGCACACACTGACTCTCACCTCTGTCACTTGATTCATTCAGTACTGAACCTGGAATGTCTCTTTCCCTCTTTTGCCTGGCTAACACCTGCTCATTCTTAAGATGGCTTCAGTAGTGCCCATCAAATTTGGGGAGGCTTCCTAGACCCATTCAAGTTGTTTTACACAATCCCTATTGGGAATTTACATAAAACCCTGTGAGTATACTTCTAACACTACTGCCCATTGTCCTAGATTATCTGTGTGTGATCACTCCTTTGTGAGACTGAGCTTCTGTGTAGCAATTTACAATGTACAGTTAAGCAACAAGAAAATGTTTATGGAATGAATAAAGGAATGAATGGACAATTTTTGCTGACTACCATTTTTGACCACTACTAAAATCTAGGAAAACCTGTCCACTGGGAGGATTATTATCTAGTGGCAATTCTGTAAAGCTCTGATCCTCAACACCTCCAGATTAGAAGCCACAAATGAAGGTGAAGGTGGGGACAGCTTTCTTCACAGAACGCTCACCCCTGCCTTTCAGCTTCTGCATTCACAGTTCTAGGCTTGAATTTAGAAAGGGGTGGCAGGAATGAATTGTGTCACATGCTGCTTGCTCTCAGTTGTAGTTCAATTATAATTTATGGATTGTTTTGGTCATTAGGGGCTATCATCATAACCAAATACCATAGCCTTATTATGGCACCTGAACTCATTCATCTTGCACAAATGGACATTCATATAGTAAGCGCCTGTTGAGAAGGCTATTCCCAAGCTGTGCAGGTTCATGCTGATTTCTGATTAGTCCCAGATTATGTCTTTGGGCTGACATAATTTGCATTCCTTATTTTTGGGAAAAAATGACAACACAACCTGTTATAGGATTTGCGTGGCTTTTTTTTTAACCCTCTTGGTTTACTTCAACATCTTTCTCACTTTCCTGTAAGACTAGGACAATTTCTTCCTTTTTTACTCCATTGGTTTTTCTTCTTTCAAAAAATCTGATTATAGTTTTTATCAACCTCTATTGTGTCCTAAATTTTATTGCCATTTAACAATGGGATTATTGGGATGCCTGAGTGGCTCAGTCAGACTGAATGAAGTGTCTGCCTTTGGCCCAGGTCATGATCGCAGGGTCCTGGGATCGAGTCCCACATTGGGCTCTGCACTCGGCAGGGCGTCTGCTTGTGCCACTGCACAAGCTCACTGCACTGCCCATGTTCTCGCTCTCTCTCTCAAATAAATACAATCTTTTATATATATAAAAGGTTATATATATACATTATATATATAAATAAAATATTATATATATAAATATATAAAATTATATATATAAAAGATTGTATTTAATGGGATGGTTGGGGCATCTGGTGTGCTTAGTCAGTACAATATGCGACTCTTGATCACAGAGTCTTGAGTTCAAGCCCCAACGTTGGACATACAACTTACTTAAAAAAAAAAAAAAGAGTAGATAATTAAAAAATAAATAAATAAAAATTTAAAATGGGGTAATTTGTGGGTTTTTTCCTTTTAAAAATGTGCAATAGCAAAATTGAGATTGCTTAACACTTTACAACATTTAAAAAACTTTGATATCTACCCAATGAAACTTGATGGATTTGGGGGTATGTATGTACCCGTGAAGCATCGCCACCACCAAGGCTGTACACATTGCACACATTACCTCCCCAAGATTCCTCTTCCCACAAAAATGAGATTTACAGACTATATAATAACATATCAATGTTATATTTTGCTAAAATACCAATTCTGTATTCACTGGAGGAAAATCATTTAATTAAGAAATAAGGTCTCTTGGGGTGCATGGGTGGCTCAGTTGGTTAAGCGACTGCCTTTGGCTCAGGTCATGATCCCGGAGACCCGGGATCAAGCCCCGCATCGGGCTCCCTGCTCGGCGGGAAGCCTGTTTCTCCCTCTCTCACTCCCACTGCTTGTGTTCCCTCTCTGGCTGTGTTTCTCTCTGTCAAATAAATAAAATCCTTAAAAAAAAAAAAAAAAGAAAGAAAGAAGGTCTATGAGACTTGGTTGTTCTCAGTAAATTTTAACAGATGATTTAGAATTTACATTTTGCAACTTGATGTTTCTTACCAAGAAGCTTTTCCATCTAAAAGGCATTTCCTGTCTATTTCCAGGTAAAGTGTTGCAGTCTGGGCTTTTCCTATGATAAGCACTTTCCAATCACAGTGAACATGTTCCAGGTGGCCTTGTGTGGTTGCATGGGACAGGGGCTAATCTCAGAATAACTCCAGTAAAGAAAGCTTTATTTTACTTGGCAGGGAGCTCAGCATCATTGAACCTCATGAGAACAGAGCTGGAACTCATTCAACTACACGGCGCCTGCTTCTCACTACACATCTGCTAGATGATTCTTTCTCCACCAACTGGCATCTTCTTCTCCTACTCTGCTTTCTTGCATGTTAGACACAGGTATTTTGAATTGCCGTGTCTTCCACTCAACATCATGAGTTTGATTTACCGTCTAGCCCTACATCTAACTCAGGTGTGTAATTGTCTAAATCCAAATTCCCAAGAATGGAATCTGACCTACCCAGCCCATCATCCTGAGCCAGAGCTTGGACGTGATTGGTCAGTGTCCAGACTGTACATGCCTCCCTTTGGGTAAGATGTTGAGCTTTTCTCCAATCAGCTTTGACAGTAGTAGGGGGTCATACAATATATACATGAGCTATTTAAGCCAAGAAAGTGGAAGTGGTACAGTGCATTACAAGGAAGTATTGCCGAGTATAAATTTATCTGTAGCATTTGCATAAGCATGAAAACCGTGTGTGTGTGTGTGTGTGTGTGTGTGTGTTTAAAGATTTTATTTATTTATTTATTTATTTGAGAGAGAACACTGGAGAGTGAGAGCACAAGCAGGGGTGGAAGGGCAGGCCCCTCACTGAGCAGAGCCCAAAGTGGGGCTTGATCTAGGACCCTGGGATCATGACCTGAGCCAAAGGCCGATGCTTAAAATGGAGCCACCCAGGTGCCCCGAAAACAATGTTTGTTTGCACCTATATCGTTTATCTACATGGAAAATCAGTACAGATGTAGTCATCACTCCCCATGACCTGAGAAGACTTAAGATCCTCCTACCAAGTGGTCTGGCCTCAAGAGACTCATCCAGAAAGAAATAGAACTGGAACCCTAGTCTTGATTTTTTTCCAATACCAAAAACTTGCTTGAAAGTGACAGAAGCTCATTTCCAACTAGCTCAAGCCAGAAGGTTTGCTGCCCACATAAACCAGTTATAGGAAGGAAGGGATTACAGCTGACCTCAGAAAGCCCTGAAACAGGGCTCAGGTGCTCTCTTGTCTGCCAAGAGTCTCTGTCTCCATCTCTGGCTTATGCATCCTTACATGGGGGCTTTGTTGCTTCCAAACTGGATGATCCTATGTAGAGCATTTGCTCAGGGCTCCACCACATCTTTGAAGAGTCACTGTCACAGATGAAAGATTTTAAAAATCCTGGAGAAGGATTCTGATTGATTCAGCTTAGTCATGGTTCTACAGAGGGAGGGGGATGTGTGTGTGTGTGTGTGTGTGTGTGTGTGTGTGTGTGTGTGTGTGTATGAATAGATAGATATTCAGAGTTTGATTTTAAGGATTTGGCTCACCTAACTGTGGGTACTGACAAGTCTGAAATTTGTAGGGCAGGCTGGCAGGCTGGACATTTAAGCAGGAGTTAATATTGCAGTCTTGGGAGATGATTTCTTTTTTTGAAAACCCCAGGTTTTGCTCTTAAGGCCTTTGCTCTTAAGGCCTGATTGAATGAAGCCCACTTATATTATCAAGGGTAATCTCCTTTACCTAAAGTCAGCTGCTTTTAGATATCAATCATATCTATAAGATAACTTTATAGCTACATATAGATTAACTGTATATTTAAATAACTGAGTACCATAGGCTAGCCAAGTTGACCCATAAAACTAATCATCACAGGGCGCCTGGGTGGCTCAGTTGGTTAAGCCACTGCCTTCGGTTCAGGTCATGGTCCCGGAGACGCGGGATCGAGTCCCACATCGGGCTCCCTGCTCAGCAGGAAGCCTGCTTCTCCCTCTCTCACTCCCCCTGCTTGTGTTCCCTCTCTGGCTGTGTTTCTCTCTGTCAAATAAATAAAATCTTAAAAAAAAAAAAAAATTAATCATCACACACACACTCATCCCTTGGTCTAAATAATAGCTCAACAGAGGAATTGGGTACTATGATTGGAATAGTTTGGGTCATTTGACCACCAATATCGTCCCCACAGGTGGGGACTCAACTAACAGAAATGGATTTAGTATAGATACGAACACATGTAAACCCATTAACCTCCTCAGTGGTCTATCCATGCACTCTTCTGTGGTACTCAAGCCCTTAATAAGTTGAATGATACCTAGTCACACTGATGAGGGCAATCTTCTTTATTCAGTCTACCAACTTAAATGTTAACCTCTTCTGAAAACACTATTATAGACATACCCCAAAATAATGTTTTATCAGCTATTTGAGCATGCCTTAGACCAATCAAGTTGATGCATAAAATTAACCATTGTACACAGTAGTGACAGATCTCATGAAGAAACTAAAAGGAAGACCATGATGGAGAATGACTTGTGGGGGTTGGGCCTGAGTGGTCAGCGATCGCTTCCCTGGGGCATATTGAAACCATGAGAGAGAAACAGGAAGGAGCTTCCCCTGTAAGGATATGAAGAGTCTATTGACAATCACATATCTCCATTTCTATGCGAGTATATGTGTATATGAGCTGATTACTCATTGTTTCTATCTCCTTGTATCTTTTTCCTACATTGTGTCTGGACTCTCTCAGCTTCTTAGAAACATTGGATTGAGCTCCCACTACTGATGGCTCTCACTGGGTTCATTTCTTAAAGTTCATTGTCCTCAAGGAGACAATCTGATTGGCCCAGCTCTTCCCCTCCTCACATGTGTTGGCCACCCAGTGAGTTCACTGCTCTTGGTCACATGCCCCACTTTCAGTCTGGTCAGCAATGACAGACATAGAGATCTCACATTCAGCAGGGGCAGAGGGGGGCTGTTTGAGTTGAAAGGTGTGACTGGGTACAGATATCATAATTGAAGTATGAAATAAACACCTGCTATGTGCCTATTATCATATCAGAGACAAGTTCACATCTAGTGGGGGGACTCCACAGGGCATCACTTTCAACATGAATATGTCTTGACCTTTCTAGTTGTCCCAGGGTCTTGTTTCTCTTTTACTATCCTGACCTCTCTTCCCTTTACTGCTTATGTGTCTGCCTATCTATTCCATTCCACTTGAAACCAACACAGTTCAAGTGAATTGTCAAAAGTTGAGATCTTCCAGCTTTTAACCTGAGGCTATTTAAAGGGTGGTTTATAGAATATCGCCCCCGCCACTTTGCTTGGGAGATGGTGAGAAATACAAATTATTAGACTTCCTGAATCAGGTTCACTGGGGGTGGAGTCCAGAAATCTGTTTTAACAAGCTCTCCAGGTGACTCAGGCACCACCAAGGTTGGGGAACCACTGTTTTAGGCTACTTATATTGGCCCACTCCTCATATACTGGGTATTAGTAAACTTTGCTTTGGTTTTATCATTTCACTGTTCTAAACTGTCTCAGAAGAACCTTTTCAAAGACTTTGAACCCTCTGTTCTGTGTTGTAAGGTATCCCATCACACCAGCCAATCTGCCTCTGCATTGGCCTAAACCAATGGTTCTCAGCCAGGGGATATCTCATCCTTTAGGGGAACATTTGGCAATGTCCATAGACATTTTCATACAGGAGGCCACGGCCAGGGATGCTGCAAGCAGCCTACAATGCATAGCATGGCTCCTCACATAAAAATTATCCAGCCAAGAACATCAATAATATTGAGGTTGAGAAACCCTGCCCTACAGGATCCTGAACGATTGAGCCCCAAGATGCCTCAAGATGACATTTTGACCTGTTTTTCTCCTTCTCCACTGCTCGAGTTATTAATAGCCACTTGGAAATGGCTTAGCTTGCTTGCTAGACAGAGAAGTATTCTGATTTTGAAACTGATTCAGCAAAAAAACCTGCTGCTTGATAGGGGAACCACAATATATAACTCCAATATATAGCTCATCTCCCTCCCCCCCTTTTTTTAACATTTGGAATGAGTCAACAGCACCCCTATTAATATTTCACGTAGGCATGTTATACATTTAATAAAATGCATGGCCTTTGAAAGTCATAATGTCCCCACCAGGACTGGTATATGATACCATATAATTTTTCTTGAAACTGGCATCTGGCTTAGAGAATGACTTCAATTTGTTTTCTAGAAACATGTGACACAAATCACTGTTTCACTGACTCTGATCACCAGACCATTGCTGGCCAGCGATAAATGTTTCCCAGGCTTTAAACCTTTTACTATGGAAAGTTCTTATTTTTAAAAGCTGTAAACTGAAATGATGACCCTTGACAGGCAATGAAACTTACAACATGACTTGCTGAAGTTCTAATTTTTGCTATATTTTAGTAATAAAACAAATAATTGAATAGAGAAAATAGAAGTTAAAAAATGCCTTTCTTAGCCTAGTGTCCCCCAAAGCAGAATCTGAGGTGAAGGTTTATGATGAAGAGTTTTATCTGAGAATGTTACTGCAGAGAGGAGAAGCCAGAGAAGGAAGGAGGGAGGGAGAAAAGGAGGGAACTCTAGCACAAGCCTTCACTGGAAGTTGGCCACCCAATGGATGACAAGTCCCTTCATATGGTGAGTCTTTGGGAAAATCTATAAAATGGATCTCAGAACCCTGAGTCTGCATAAGTGAGAGGAGAGCTTTTGTCTGTTAGCTGCCAATCTCATCACTGAGGTTGTTGTTGTTGTTGTTGTTGTTTTAAGATTCTATTTATTTATTTGACAGAGAGAAACAGCAAGAGAGGGAACACAAGCAGAGGGAATGAGAGAGGGAGAAGCAGGCCTCCCGCCCGGCAGGGAGTCTGACTCCGGGCTCAGTCCCAGTACTCCAGGATCATGGATCATGACCTGAGCCGAAGGCAGACGCTTAACAACTGAGCCACCCAGGCGACCCAGTCAGGGTAATTTTTTTTTTTTATTGTTACTAATTTTTTTTTCCAGTGTTCCAAAATTCATTCCCCATTCCCCACACCCAGTGCTCCATGCAATAGGTGCCCTCAGTACCCACCACCAAGCTCTCCCATCCCCCCATCCCCCTCCCTCCAAGTCCCTCAGTTTGTTTCTGTGTCCAAAGTCTGTTGTTTCGTTTCCCTCCCTAGATACCCTAGTTCCCATTTACTTTCCTTCTCCCATTGTCCTCCAGTTTACCCCTCATGCACTGCAAGTAAGTGAAACCATGTGATACTTGACCTTCTCTTCTTGGCTTATTTCACTCAGCATAATCTCCTCCAGTCCAGTCCATGTTGCTACAAAAGTTGGGTATTCATCCTTTCTGACGGAGGCATAGTATTCCATTGTATATATGTACCACATCTT
>PITA01025874.1:0-23613 GCA_004023965.1 Spilogale gracilis
AAAAAAAAAAAAAAAAAAAAAAAAAAAAGAAAAAGAAAAGTTCTTATCCTAGATCTGATCAGTGGAAAATAAACCATGCCAGTCAATGAGACCTTCTACATATCAATATCCGCACTAGTAAAATAAACAGATGGGGCCTGGAGAATACTCAAGATTACTTCTAGCTCTAGTAATACTCAGCAGCAAACTTAGGAGAGAATGCACATAACTCGCTTTCAAACTCTAAGACTGAACTCCATTCAAAATCAAAAGAAAAAAACCACTGGGAAAATGTTTCAGAAAAAGTCTTCCTTTTATTTTTTCTATGTTCCCAGAAATGATCTTCATAAGTTTAGTATAAGACAATTTTCCCACCTGGTCACCCAATTTTCTAAATACATGAAATGTATAAGCCTTACTCAATTGATAAGTGTGTCCATTTATACAGTAACACACTTGATGACAGAGCCAGCAGGGCACGATTCTCTCTGCTGCTGGCCTGGCCCTAAAGGACACCAAGGAGGCAAACAGGTGCTATGTGTTGATTCTAAACTGTGCTTCAAAGGGGTACCTGGCTGGCTCAGTCAGTAGAGCATCTGACTTTAAAGCTTGTGAAAGTCAAGCCCCACAAAAACAAAAATACTAGTGCTTTACAATGTAGTAGCCACTAGTCAAGCCCCACAAGTTCAAGCCCCACAAAAACAAACAAAAATACTAGTGCTTTACAATGTAGTAGCCACTAGTCACTTGTGATGATTTAAATTAAAATTTTAAAGAGGTATAAATTTAGCCCCCCAATTGCCCCAGTTATGTTTCAGGGGCTAAATGGTCACATGTGTCTAGTGGCTACTTTATCAGCACAAATATACAAGAGTTCCATTATCACAGAAGTTCTATTGGACTGATCTGTGTTAAATCTTTAAAGGCTGCACAACAATAAGAATGAAGTTGGCTCCATGATTAACAAACCAGCTGACAACTCACACAGACAAGTGTAACTCACATATCACTGCTCCTTAGAAATACAGTTGACCTCTGCACACGGGTCTGGACTGTGGGTCCACTTATATGCAATTCTTTTCAACAAATACAGCATAGTACTAAAAATGTGTTTTCACTTCCTTATGATTTTCTTAGTAACATTTTCTTTCCTCTACGTAAGACTACCGTACATAATACATATTACAAAAAAAATACATGTTACTTTATTGTTTAGGTTATCAGTAAGGCTCCCAGTCAACAGTAAGCCATTAGTAGTGAAGTTTTTGGAGCGTCAAAAGTCACAAGTAGATTTTCAACTGTGCAGGAATGGGGTGGGAAGACTAGTGCCCTTAACCTCTGCATTGTTCAAGCGTCAACTGCGTAAGCTTTTGCAAAATAGAACTCTAACCTCATTTTAGCTCTATCTTTATAAAATTTCACTATAATACTGCACAAAAATACACCAAAGTTAAACTTTTCAAAAATATTCACCTTTGGAGTACTGAGTAATTTTTTAAATCAATGGTGATAAAAATTATGTTAATAACTACATTTGAAATACAAATGCCAGCAATCTTGTCCTAAGTTACAGAAGAATTCAACTATAGTGTGTTAGTTTGAAAAGTCAGACATTACCTTTAACTTTATTTTTTAGTTCTTCATCCAATTTTTCAGTAGAATTACCAAATGCTTTAAGAATTCCTTTACTCACTCTCTAAAAGTAATAAAAAAGATATATATTTATATATATACTATTAAATTTTTAAAGTTTTATAGTTATTTTCCTTAGGAAATATGTAATCAAGTCAAGAAAGTGATCAAGAATTAGCTCCCCTAACTTACTGAATAAAAATTAGTTATTTCTAAAATCACATTTTCGAAATTAATTCAAGGAGCTAAAAAAAATTACAAAACAATCACTAACCCCTTAACAAAGGTACTTACTGCAAGATTTTAAGCTATTCAAACCAAAGCATTTCAGCCCATGCCCACCTCTGAAAGACCACTGAAATATCATGTCCTAAAAGCGCACTGTTTAAATGAGGCCTATAAGGGAATCTAGCACTCAAAGCTAAGAGCTACCGTTACTGGATGACCTTGAACCAGGTCCTGAACCTTATTTACACCCCCCCTTCACAGTCTACGGAATGAGAAAATGATTAACAGCATCTGCCTCAGAAAAGGGTTGCAGGACCAAATAAGATAATTCACATAAGATTTTGAAAACAGTGCTTGACATAAAATAAGGGCAAAATAAATATCACTAGTTATCACTTGTTATTACTCATATTACTATTATTAATTATATTCAACATCCCAATATATATTACTTTACATCTGGCAATTTACAAACACTTAAAAACATAACTATGTTCCCTGACTCTTAAAAATGAACATACTTCCTAGACTCAAAAAGCTGTGTTAAATCACACTCAGAGTAAGAGTAAGAATGCACTGCAACTGGGAACTGTTTTGGGAGAAACGTTCAGTATTTCCAGTACTCTGGAACTCTCCTGGCATGGGCTAGTACAACAGAACAGAACTCCTAAAGAACAGTAATGCCCTAACCATCAAGGAAAACAGCGCATCATGAAAAGATGAATCATTTCTAATTGTCTTCATTCATTCTACTGATTAAAATATACCAAATGAAAACACTGGTGTAGAAAAAAATTTTTAAATACAATGGCCTCAATAACTAGTTTTCATTGCGTTAATAACCCTTAAGATGTTAAATGCCAGACGAGTCAATGAAGATGGGATTATAGGGGCGCCTGGGTGGCTCAGTTGGTTAAGCGACTGCCTTCGGCTCAGGTCGTGATCCTGGAGACCTGGGATCGAGCCCCACATCCGGCTCCCTGCTCGGTGGGAAGCCTGCTTCTCCCGCTCTTACTCCCCCTGCTTGTGTTCCCCCTCTGGCTGTGTTTCTCTGTCAAATAAATAAAATATTAAAAAAAAAAAAAAAAAAAAAAAAAAAAAAAAAAAAAAAAAAAAAAGAAGATGGGATTATAAATAATATTGGTCAAAATATGCTAACTTGTTGTTCTTCTGCTCTCATTCCATCCAATAAATAGCGAAGCAGCTCCTGGCTATCTTGTTGTTGATAGCCTTTGAACCGTACTGCTCTACAGAAAAAAAGAAGAAAAGACAGAAAAACAATGATGAGTCTACCAAAATATGGAACTATTTTTACAAAATCTTAGGATCACATTCCACATCTCAGAGTATTCTACTTTTTCAAAATTTCCATTTAGTTTGACAATACCCTTAGCAATTTAATTTTCACATCAAGTTCATGTTTTTAATCCAAATGAAATAAACCATGCTCTAATATATACTGGTGGACTTTAATGCTATTGAGTTTTTCATACTATTTCTCAGCATCTTACTGATGCACTGAAAACAAAATCAAAGCAGATACTCACTTTTTACAGACCTGAGAAAAGAGTTCTTTAGGTGTCACGATTCCCTTTTTGGTCTCTTGCATCTCATTAAGAAACTGGCTCATGGCTAAAGTAAGAGGGCCTGGAGGCTCAAGGTTTATTTCTAAGGGTTCCTGAATATGGGAATAAAAATTACTTTCTTCAGTCAAAGTTTGGAATCATTTTATGTTACCAAAATGTAGCTAGTCAACTTGCTATTGCCAATGTTCCTGATAGAGCTATTCCATTTAAAACTTCAAAAATGTACATCAAAATATGTAGAAAGTTTCTGTTCATTGACTATTTATGAAGAATTCAGTTCTACAGTTTTAGTTTTAGAATATCAGGAGCAGACCACCTCCAAACTGAAAGAGCCAGAGCAAATGTGAGTAATAAAAATGAACAGGATAAAATTCATTTTGCCACAACACAATTTAAGCCACCTGAAAAGCTGCTGAAAATAATAATGCATGCCTAGGAGTCCATGACTCTCAACAGCTTTCCCAAGACTGATACCAAACACCAAAGTACAGGAGAACATGGCCTGACATACACGTAGCAAATAAATCTAAAGGCTTAATCTATTAGCCTGAAAATATTTAACTCAGTAGCCTAAAATAAAAGCAAACAAAATAAGTAAAAAAGGTGAAAATGGGCATCAATTCTTAAAAATAATTTAGAATGCAGATATTCAGAGAGGGAAATTACTGACTGTAAAAGAAAATCTTTAAGTACATACAGTTAGTGCCAAATCAGGTGGTTCAATTTTCACAATTGTTCCAGACATTTTTACTTCTTTTAGTAGTTCTCTCAGCACTGGTGTTTGTGACAAATTCTGGAATATGAGATGGAAAAGAAAAGGAAAATTATTTAAAAGCAAATCAAATATTTATCATTCAAATAGTTAAATAACTGAAATATTTCTTCAGTGTCTATTCTATCAAAACAGAAAATCACAGGGGTGCCTGGGTGGCTCAGTCATTAAGCATCTGCCTTCAGCCCAGGTCATGATCCTGGAGTCCTGGGCTCCCTGCTCAGTGGGAAGCCCGCTTCTCCCTCTCCCACTCTCATTGCCCCTGCTTGTGTTCCCTCTCTCACTGTGTCTCTGTCAAACAAAATCTTTTTTTTTTTTTTTAAAGATTTTATTTATTTGACAGAGAGAAACACAGCCAGAGAGGGAACACAAGCAGGGGGAGTGAGAGAGGAAGAAGCAGGCTTCCCGCCGAGCAGGGAGCCCAATGTGGGACTCGATCCCGGGTCTCCGGGATCATAACCTGAGCTGAAGGCAGTCGCTTAACCAACTGAGCCACCCAGGCGCCCCATGTCAAACAAAATCTTTAATAAAAAACAGAAAGTCACTAACACTGCAGTCCTCATTGTATCTATCTTAGGAAACACCCCCACTTTATTTGGCTCATAAGTTCTTCAGCTCAGAGCTTACTCATCACCTCAAAAGGGCACTGCCTATTATCCAACATGAAGTAGCTACATTACCACTATCACCACTTGTAACTAGGTATTTGTTTCTGTACTAAGTTATCCTGTACTTCCCTCACCTGAATACAAGTTCCTTAAAGCCAGGGGCAATGTTTATTTTGAACTCTAATGCACCCCAGTGCTTAGCACAGTGTTTTAGTATCATGTAAGTCAACATTTCCTTCAAGTATTCTTTGAAAACCCAGAAATAAATTACTTGGGGAAAAAACTTATTACCATAAATAACAAGAATGCAAAAACATCCTATAGAAAGAGGGGAAAAAATTTTTAAAGATGGGGAAAAAATTAACATTGGTACCTGCATAACTGCATTGAAGAAACATGTATTTCCTAAATTACTGAGTCCTTTCACAGTTATTTGGGAAGCAGAATTAGTGGAAGGATTTTCTTTAGTCATGTTTTCCTTTTTTTCTCGCTCTTGTTCATTTTTACTCTCCTTTTCTAGTTTCTTATTTTCAAGTTCAATGTTACCATCTTTTGCTGCTTTAAGGGAAAAAAAAGAAAAAAAAAGAGATTCAGGAAAATGTGTAATACAACTATACCTAATGCAAAGTTATACTTAGGACAGAGTACTAGAATTTATTAATTTTTACCTAACATCATTATTCCCAGCTGTTTGATTTTAAATGTTTTCTAATAAATATAAGTAAATTAACATCACGAGAGAAAAACCAGTAAAAAATATTCAAAAGTGATGGAAGCATTAATTTGACAAATGAAATCAAACACTGTATGTTTGAAATAAACCTTCCCCTTTTTACTGCACAGACTTTTTTTTATAAATGAGCACACCCTACCTTATGAAATAGAGTATAAAGCAATCAAATAAAGACTGTGGACCTGAAATACATTTTTAAATGACTGAGTCCAATATGAATCCTGACGTTAAGAACAAACAATTCTGGCTGTGCAAAGATACTTCTGTGACTGTAAAAATCAAAACGAGCTTAAAGCAGATGATGTACGCCAACCCAATCGACTTAATTATGCATGAAAACAACTGAGAAATACCTGGCCTTCACTTTTGTATCATCCAAACACAAATGTAATAAAATAAATTCAGTATGAGGCAGGTCTCTCTCAAGCCTCCTACAGAACGGGCATCACTGCTCATTACTTCAGACTCATCACACACTCTTCAGCACATCTGACTAGATGGTTTCTCAGATTCCCTTCTAAGACAGTATAATAACCTATATTCCCACTGTTTTACATTCTTAACCAAAATTAGTTTCAAAGTTTGAAATCAACCATAATTCATTTTATTCAGGTGTATGTAATGCTGAGCAGTACAGATACATTAAGTTAGATACATTGATACACTAAGATACATTAATTAACAGTACATTAGCTAAATAGATACATTAACATTAAATAGATACATTAAATTAACATTAAATAGATACATTAAGTTAACATTACACTATACATTAAGAAACAAATGATTTTACCTGATTTTGGAGTTGTAATACCAGCTTGTTTTCTAACATAATCAACCACCTGACCCAATCTGTTTGAACTACAATACTGGACCTCATCATCACATAGGTAACACCTGTGCCCCAAAAGAAAGGAGAGAAAAAAAGTGACAAACACAACCAAAAAAAGGGACAAATTATAATTCGTGGAACCCAAAATGTGTAACCACCAAATTATTCTACTAAAGAAAATGAAAATAAAAATTATATGTTTTCTTGAAGAAGACTATCCATGTTAACTGGTTTCCTATTAGTAAAGTTAGCCAGAACTGTGGCTATATATACTGTGGAAAAACTCCAAACATTTTACTGAAATGGCTATTTACAATATTAAAGTCAAGTTTTTTTCTACACATATTTCAAAACACAGACCTACAGAAAACTTAGAAGTTTTACAACTGACAGATGATGTTCAGTGAACACTGCTGTGTAAATGTTTTTTAAAGACGTGAAAACCTGTTTTGATGATGTTACAAGAATATATGTACCAGCCTGACATTTATTTTCATGCAAATTCACTGCCAAAATTTTACTATATTCTCAGTTCATCTGAAATTTGTTCTCAATGTCCCAAATTTTAAATAACCCACCCACATGCCATTTATAGTATCACAAGCTAGAGAAACAAAAGGATGAAGATTCATATGTCTTTCACATGCTACAATTTCTATGTGTGTATAAATACTAAGAGAAAAGTTCTCAAATACCACATTCTCAAGCCTTCCAAAAGCGATGGAATTTAAAAAATCCTACAACAATTTAAACTTTCTTGCTCCTTAAAACGCCTCCATTCTCCAATATTTCAGAAAGTTTCCAATCAACTGACAGGCACAAGAGCTGAAACTTACCATACACTCCAGTTGTCCAAACTAAGAACCAGACAATGAGGTTCAGATCTTGGTGTCATATAGTGCTTCAAGGCATGCTGCTCCTGAGAATCTCTGCCACAGCCCTAGAGAATCATAATCATAAACCTCGAAGCCATGAAAGTTCACAAAAAGAGAATTCATAATGCCTAAGAAAATGGCCTGAGAAATTCTGTCATTCTTGCAATTCTGAAAATAACATGTTAGACTCCAGAGAGAGTCCCAATTTTGTGAAAACCTAAATACAAACAGGCAACTGAGAACATCTTAATAAGAAGGTATTTAGGAACAGTGCACTCAAAGTACTCTTGCTCTACAACTTATCCTTTCTAGTGCCAACTAAACCATGTTAATGCCATTAATGCCATTCACTAGGTCTAGTGTGAGCCACTAAACAGCTTCCTAAGTATTTTCCCGAATTTGACTTTTTTCTTCACATACGTATTTTTTCACTTTAATAGTATCTAAAATAATTTTCTGTTCATACACTCAGTTAAAAAATTATGAATTGATTTCAAACTTCGTTTCATTATTTTTTTAAAAAGATTTTATTCATTTATTTGTCAGAGAGAGAGAGAGAAAGAGGTAGGCAGAGAGAGAAGCAGACTCCCTGTCGAGCAAGGAACCCGATGTGGGACTCGATCCCAGGACCTCGACAGGGATCATGACCTAAACCAAAGGCAGATGCTTAAATCAAGTAAGCCACCAAGGCATCCCTGCTTTCACACTTCTAATTAACAAACCTAATACCATCTGACCTCACCCTACTTTTCGGGGGTAACTCTCATATTGTACTACATCAAATCCCACCCAGTCTTCAAGGTCTAGCTCAAAGGCTACCTCCTCTCAGAATCCTATGCTTTTCCTCCCAGATGAGAAAACATCATATTCTTGCTGTACACAAACTCCCACAAAACATGGTGTAAATTCCTGGTGGCATTCTTTGTTTTCTACTTCATATTGAAGTTGTTAATGTTTACATCCTCCCTCCCCCGAACTATAAATCCTGAAGATACAAAAACAGAATTAATCTTCTACTACCAAAAAAAATTAGCAAATGGAAGAAAGTCAATAGCATTAATTGAGGGGCACCTGGGTGGCTCAGTTGGTTAAGTGACTGCCTTCGGCTCAGGTCATGATCCTGGAGACCTGGGAGCAAGTCCCACATTGGGCTCCCTGCTTCTCCCTCTCTCACTCCCCCTGCCTGTGTTCCCTCTCTGGCTGTGTTTCTGTCAAATAAATAAAATCTTTAAAAAAAAAAAAATAAGCATTAATTGAACAAGCTTTCACCTTCAAGATGTATAGACTTAATCATAAAAGAATATGACCAGATTTTCTGCCTTTTGCTGGTTAAATCACTGCTATGAAATATATCATCACTGTGTATCTATCTGAATCAGGCCACAAACTCCCTTGGACTACACTACAGAAGTGGTCCTGTTTCTCTAAAGCTAAAAATATACCTCAAAGGGGAACTGTTTATCAATGGCTTCTAATCTTCTATGATATCAATACTACTGATTTAATTTATCCCATTCAACATTCAATTAAAAATAAATGAATATGAATTTTGAAAAAAAATTTTTAACACCATATGAGATCATTTGAAACCTAAGAATGAGATGACTTGTCTTAAGGCAGATGAGAATCACTTACTAACAGGGCAAAAGGTAACTACAGGAGAACAAAAGTTAACAACAGTGATATTATCTTACCTTTAGGAACTAAATAGGTATTAAAATTTATAATAGGAAATGTATTCTGGAAAATTTGAAGTAACACAATATATTCATTCTCACCCAATATATTTAAGAGTTTCAGTGAAAACCTTTTAAATACAAATATTAAATATGTTCTTTGCTAACATTCAATTTTTAAAAAAAAATTTTTTTTTTTAAGTAGGCTCCATACCCAGCATGGAGCCCAGTGTGAGTCTTGAACTCATGACCCTAAGATCAAGACCTGAGCTGAGATCAAGAGCCGGATGCTTAACCAACTGAGCCACCCAGGAAGCCCCAACATTCAAATACTTTTAAATTGTCTGGCTGCAATGAGATAGCACTATTCCCGTAACAGAATGGTTAAAATAATAAACTATGGCAATACTAAATGCTAGCAAGAATACAGAGAAAGTTGATCACTCATACACTGCAGTTAGGAATATAAAACATTGTGAACACTCTGGAAACAATTTGGCAGTTTCTTAAAAACTAAACATTCAACTAACATATAACATAGTAATTGTACTCTTGGACATTTTTCCAGAAAAATGAAATCATAAAAACTCGAATACAAATGTTCATAGCAGCTTTATTTGAAATTACCAAATCTGAAATAAGAGCAGCCCAGACGTCCTTCAACAGAAGAACAAACTGTGGTACATCTATAGCATGGAATACTACTCAGGAATAAAAAAGCACTACTGATATACACAATTTAAATAACTCTTCAGGCAATTATGCTAAGTGAAAAAAGCCAATCCACAAATGTTATATACTGAATGATTCCATTTACATAAAATTTTTGAAAATGACAGAATTTTAGAAATAGGAAATAGATTAGGGGTTGTTGGGGGCTTGGGGGAGAAATGGTAGTAGAGATGTGGGTATAATTAAGAAAGGGCAACAGTGGGGTGCCTGGATGGTTCAGCTGATTGAGCATGAGACTCTTCATCTCAGCTCAGGTCTTGGTCTTAGGGTTGTGAGTTCAAGCCCCGCAATGGCCTACTTAAAAAGGGGGGGTAGGGGGCAGGAGGATGGGCAACATGAGAGATCTGTGTAATCTGACAGTGTTTGATATCTTGACTGTGGTGGTGGAAACATGAATCTAGACAGGTGACAAAACTACACAAAACTTAATACATACAATCATACATGCACACAACATACATACACACAAATAAAGAGAAGTAAAACTAGAATGAACTGCTTAAAATTGATGGACTTTACCAATACTAATATATTGGTCTGATATTATACTATATTGCATAAAATGTTCCACTTGGGGAGCACCAGGGTGGCTCAGTTGGTTAAGCTTCTGCCTTCGGCTCAGGGCATGATCCCAAGGCCCTGGGATCAAGCCCATCATCCAGCTCTCTGCACAGCAGAGTCTGCTTCTCCCTCTGCCACTGGTCCTCCCCACCCCTAATAGCTCATGCTCTTCCCTCTCACTTTCTCTCAGATAAATAAATAAAATCTTTTTAAAAAAAGTTCCACTGGGGCAAATGGGGAAATGTATATAGGGATATCTCTACATTATTTCTTATACTGCATATGAATCTATAATTATCTCAATAAAAATTTCCATTTAAAAGAAAAAAAAGTCCTCTGACTCATCTTGGAGTTTCATGACAGGAATGCTTACCAGCCTAGTTGCCTAACATATGAGCTTAACTTGCCACCAATAACAGAGAAAAAGAGACCCTGACCTTTAGTACCATGGCAACACCTGTGAGCTGTTCTGCCCCTAGATACCATCCATGTCAAGACAGGTACTCATTCCCCCAGCTGTCATGAATGTGGCCCACTAACAGCTCACAGCTCAGTCTATCCATCCCTAGAAATTATCCTCAGTGTAATGGAGCTGCCTTGCCCAAGGTTAGTGCCCCTCCTCAGCAGTATCCCACATCCAGTGTTCAGTCTAAGTACAAAGGCCTTGTACTCCTGACTCAGTTCAGCACATCTCTGAAGGCCAGAATCCACTGTGGGATTAGCTGCCCCATAGCACTGCCTCTCACTTCAACTTCTCCCTCTGCTTAATCTTGCCTCCCTAACTCTCTTCCTGGTTGTGGAACACTAAGAACACTACCCAGTAAAACATGAATACACAAACTTCAGTCTCCAAATCTGTTCCCCAGGGAAAAGGGCCTACACCAACTGGCAGCCTACTCACCAAAACTGTGGTTTTACATAATATGTTCTAAATAAATTCAAGGAGTTTTACAAAATTCCGTATTAATCAAAACCTAAGCATACCTGATGGCCACATTTAAGACAGAGCCAAACTGAAGGGTTTTCTTCTGTTTCTTCTTCAGATTTATCTTTTACTTTATTGTCCGTCTTACAGTCTTGGCAAATATTCCATTCCACATTCAATAAAGCCCTTTTCAAATTACCTTGTTCCAATCCTTTTCTAATATGTCTGCACACAGATTCTATTAAAACAAATAATAAAGGAGTATGTAAGGTAAAAGTGGCTTTCTGCAGTTAAACTCAAAACTTACCCTTAAACTGAACTTCAAATATGAATTTGTAAACAAACTGTTAGATAATCTGAAAGCTTAAATTTGTTTGACATTTGAATATTATGATGATGTGAGAAAAATATTTTATACAAATTTTAAATTTTGGTTTTTTGAAGTCCTAGGTATAAATGCCACCATCCCAAATTCACTTCAATTTATTTATCTCATTCCTTTAAGGCCTTTATCATATTAATTATTCTCTTTATTTTAAAAGGTTGATGAAGAAGGTCCTTTGTTATGTCAACAACACAACTATTGCAAGCCTAGCAGTGGAGCAGGGGTCAGGGAACCTAGAAAAAGACCAAGCCACAGCTCTTCTCTTTAAGTAGTATTCTGGCAGAAGCAGATAAATAAAAATGTGTAAGAATTTCCAAAATGTTAAAACAAACAAAAATAGCTACTCCAAAATGTGCTACAGCAGTACACAAAGGGCTAAAATCAACCAAGTTTACCTAGGTTAGGTAACATCTATACAGTCTTATTAACAGTAAGAAAGTTTTCTGACATTAAGCACTTACTCTGAGTCTGACACTGTGCTAAATGTTTTTGTATACATGATCTCATTTAATTCTCACATCCCCCTAAAAGAAAGACACTACTATCCCCAATGACAGATGAGAAAACTAAGATTGGTGCCCAAGATCACATAACTACAGAGTGACTATGCCAGAATTTGGACTCAGGTCTTCCTGACCTCAAAGTTCACACTTTAAACTATGAACTCAGGGACTAAACAACCGAAGAGGCTCTATCCCATGAACAAAGGTATTGGGGGGGGGGGGGGATAAAATATCAAAGTGCATACTGTCTTCTCACACATGTGTAAAAACGAGCAGCTGGACCTGAGACCAAAGACCCTGCTGGGACCAGATCAGTAAAGGGCTTTGCAAGTCACTCTAAAACACTTCAGTTGTTTCAGGAACCCAAGAGGTTCAGAAACCAGTCAAGTGGCACATTCAGCTTATGTAGTACAATGCACTTAACCTGCACCCAGAGAAAATAAAAACAAATGAGATCATACAAAAAAACTACTAAATCTCAGTAGGTGGTTAAAGAAACACAAACTAAAAAAAGAAAATACTCTTTTTCAAATAGACAATCAGCATATGTTTACAAATGATACTAGCCAATGTTGATAACGTTAAGAGAAATGGGCACTTTATTTCACTGCTAGGGGGCCTGTTAGTAAAAAAAAAATTGAAGGGCATTTGGCTATGGAAGCAAAAGAGCTTTGAAAATAGTTATGCCATTTATTTCAGCAACTCTATATGTAAAATCTGTACTAAAAAGATAGTTGTATGTGCAAAGACATTTAGCTACAAAAATGTTTACTATCACTCCATTCATATCACTGAAAAGCTAAAGATTACCTAAAAAATTTGTAACGGTGGGGAATTACCTAATTATGAAATATGTACCCATAGTCTTTACATCAATGGAGTATCATGTCATTAAGAATATTAAGACTATCAAATGACATGTAGATATAAACATCAAGTTAAAATGCAAATTACAGAATAATGTACACTTTGATCCCATTTGTACATACTAAAATATATGTCCATTTAGGGATATAACCATAACTGTAAAGATTCAACTGATGAGGGCGCCTGGGTGGCTCAGTGGGTTAATGCCTCTGCCTTCGGCTCAGGTCATGATCCCAGGGTCCTAGGATCTAGGCCCGCATCAGGCTCTCTGCTCAGCAGGGAGCCTGGTCTTCCTCTCTCTGCCTGCCTCCCTGGTTACTTGTGATCTCTCTCTGTCAAATAAAGAAATAAATAAAATCTTTAAAAAAAAAAGATTCAATTGGTGAGATATACCTAAAGATTCAGAAGAATCATCAATTGGAACAGTTTTTCCCTTTGTCCGTTTCTTTCCCATGTTGGCACTTTATGGATTACTTACTGACACAAAATAACAATCTAGAAAACAAGATAAAGTTAGCTTGACAAAAAAAAAAAAAGTATGTTTTATATATCTCAAGGCAATAGTAACTAAGCCACATATTTTGCATGTCTATCACACTTTATAATTTACAAAGACCATTCACATATATCACCCAGTTTTCAGTAAGAACTCTGAAGTAGATAGGATAGTATTACCCCTGTTTTTCATAGCTTAGGAAACTGATTCTTAGTAATATTAAGAGTTTGCAATGAATATAATAGTCAGGAAAGAATCTGTTTTCTTATACAGACCTTAAAAAGTCTCAGTACTTCACACTATTAGGAATCCCACTTTTCATTATATAAATGTGGAGCTTTTTGAAACAGAATAATGTTGCTTTCCCCCAAGCTACCTTTCTTAGCTCTGCAGTCTATGCAAATCAAACTCATAATTTCTCCAAGAAAAATCTGAAATAATTCTAAAGATAATCTATTAAAGGAAGTTAGAAAATTTACAAATTTCAAAGCCAAATATAAAAAGTGATCCACTGTTTCACATTTTACATACCAGGACTCCCTCTACATATCAATACTCCCTCTGGGTATTAGCGAACTAAGAATTTATTACAACTATATTCTCAACTGTTTACATTATTATATTACTGCCAAAATCAGTTTGGAAGACTATAACAAATCCAGCTGCATATCAAATTTTCATCTCCTTAGTCAACAATTCAAAATTAGAATACATAAAACTGTTGAAAATACATATACATCTACCTAACTTTAAATAATGATTCTGAAAACCTGTACGTCACTTTAAATAACTTAGTGTCAAAATCACCTAAATGATTATAATAATTATTTTACCTGTAATGCTTATTAAAATCTTGATTACATAAGTGAAAATCAGGACCTGGGAGACAGGTTTTGAAAACAATTCCCAATTAATTCTGATACTTAGCTGTCATCTTGTTCTGGCTAAGGTTTTAGAAATATCCCTCTTTTAGCTCTTACTTGGTTAGTTAGTTAATTCAAAAAGGTTTATATGAAGTACCACATCAAGCAATTGTTAAACTTTCCAAGGACCATCTACAATATAACAAGGCTCCATGTTTACAAAATACGTAGATTAACTAACTACAAACAAACTAACACAACGTATACATGCATATACAAAACTAAGGGTACTTTTTACATACATTTTATCACCCTAAAATAACATGTTACATAATTTATTTTCTGTAGAATTATAGGTTTAAGGAGAAAAAAAAACCAGTACCCAAGTTTTTGCCTCCAACCCAACTCCCTGTAATCTGTGCTGCATTCCATTACCAGATAGATCTTAAAACAATACTATTTTCATCATATCCATGTCCTGAGCTGTGCACTCACAGTCCCTTATAAATTGTCCTCAATGTTCTGGTAATCCTGATTCTCATTACATCTCAGCAAAGAACCAATAAAGTTTACTTATACAGTGCTTTTGATCTTCAAAACCATTTCATAAACACTATCTTATTTGATGTTCACAACAACTCTTTAAAAGGAACATTTTGCTAAAGGAAGTAACTAAGAAACAAAATGACCGAGGATCACAGGGTGACACAGATGGAATTAAAACAGATATTTCAGTTCCAAGACCACCACTCTCTGCATTCGAGTCAATCCAGTCTCTTAAAAAACTGTGGCCCCAACTCTATGACTGATTTCTAGCTGGGATGTTCTCTCCTCTATCAAAATCTTACCAATCCTCCAAGATGTTCATTTCAGTGAAGCCTTAGGTAACCATTCTACTATAAATAACCTCTCAACTGAACTTCCCCAACCTTGATAATGTGCACTGCTCCTTTTGTCCCCTAATTCCATGGGCTGCTTCTTAAACTTTGACCTGGACAGTGTCATATCTCTATCTTGAATCTAAAGTTCTGGGAGAAAGAAATGGATTTAGGCATCACTTCTGAATTGTCTAAAGCATCTAATACAGTGTTAGTACATACAGAAATATTTCTCAAGAAATACTGCTTGCATTGAAACAGAAAAAGTGCATAGTACCTGAGATATAAAAGATGATTAAGGCGCAAAGGTAGGTACACCTAAGAATGACGCAAACAAAAAGGAAAAAAGAATGAAGTCTCCAGTAGTGAAGACAGCACTAGCAAATCTGGCTGGGGGACTGCAGTAGCCCACACTCCAAAGAAAAACCTGAAAAACTAATTGTAACTACTTCGGTGAGAGAACACTTCAAAGCTGGGGAAAGTGCTGCAACAAATCTTTAGCAGCTATAAATGGCATCAAATAAGCCTAAAGAAAAGAGTGGCGAGTACCATCAGCTATAAAACATCAATAAACCTATTAAATTTTTCAGGTGAGCCTTCGGATGAGAGTCAGCTTCTCAGCCAAGTTACTCTTTGCAGGACTCCACACAAAATTTAAATAAAGCCGGTCTTGCGGGTTCGCAAACTAATCCAGTTCCCTTTCCTTCCCAGTCCTCCCATGCCGCTCGATTCCATTAAAAATGGAAGCGTTTGGAAAACTTTTGTCAGCAGGTTCTTATATACGGCTTTCAAATTTGGCGTACAACTGACCTACCCTAGGTTCACTGAATCGCTGAGATGACAGATCCTGCTTTTCCTACTAACCACCACAGGGACGCGGCAGCAAACCCAAACCCAACCTGTAGGGTGCTCCCGGCCGCGCGGCTCCCGCCGCACCTCCCCTCCCCTTCCAACTGCTCCGCACCCACGGGGGAACCTTCGGATCCGGGGTCGATCAGGGCGCCAGCACCGACAACTCATTGGCCAGCTCCTGGAACTGACAGGACATGAAGCCAATGAGAACGCGGTACCGGGCCTAGGCCGGGTAAGGTGCTTAAGGAAGAAGAGCCTTCGAGAAGAGAACCAGGTTAAGGCAGGAAATTCGGGCTCTTCAAACCCAGGAAGTCATGCGAGCGGTGACTGCGAGTCAGTGGGAACAGAACTCACCCACGGCGACAGCGCCCATAACTGCATCCCCTAATGAGCCTGTGGGCTGGGCAGCCAGCTCCGTCTTCCTCCCGGTGACGGATAGAGAGCGACAGGGCCCAAGCCAGACTGACCGCTAGAAAGCAACAACTTCCGGTACGTTGCATTATGGGAGATGGCTTAGCCCCAGGGGCCTGCGGCCCTGATGCTTATTTCATTGGCGCTTGTGCGGGATTCCTTCCGGAAGTTCAGATACAGCCACGCGGAAAAGCCTGTCAGTTTTCCCCGCTCTGGTGTAATTATGGGGCTGTTTAAATGCTTCGGAAGCATGAGTACCTCAGAGTATTGGAATCTCCTGGATGGGTTACCTTATTCACATTACATCTGAAGGCTGGCTAGGAGGGTAACATTTACATTTCACGCAGTTCCCCTAATTCTGCCCAATCGCCGTCTCAGTGTTGAGTAAATTGTCTTGAATTAACCCTGCCAACGGAAGGTAACATTTTCAAACATTTACTGTGTGGCTGTTAAGAATACGTAAGTGCCGAGCCCCTTGTGAAGTGAGTTAAATGAGCACTGGCTCGGTACCCTAGAGTTTAGTCTTCTCCAGAAGACACAATTGCTTGGGGAAAAACAGCGCCAGTAGAAAAATAGGCAAGGGATATGAACAGGTAATTCATGCTAAAAGGACAATTGGTCATAAGAGAGGAAGAAATGCTTATCCTAATGAGTAATCACATAAAAGTAGATTAAAAAGTAGCATCCTAACCTATCAAACTGGCCAGAGTAACAAGGGTTACATTTGATTCTTCTGCTCTTTACTGATGACAGATTTTAAGCTTTTTTCACTCAGCACACAGGCATTTTTGTCGTTGTTGTTTTAAAACTCCCCCTTAGGGACATTGTACCACTTGCTTCCTCTGCCTCGAATGCTGCTCCCCCATGATCTTCTGTGGTTGCTATTTTATTGTAATTCTGTTCAAACCTTAAAAGTCACTTTCTCACAGAGAAATTGTTTGGGCAATCTAGGTTATACAGCCACTTGATCACTCACATCACTTTATGTCACTACCCAGCAATCACCACTATCTAATATTTTTCTTTCATATTTACCTATATACTTCTCCCTCCCCACCCACCCCTATACATACACAGAAGCATGCAAATGTAAGCTCTTTGAGAGATGGGACATCTTCGTTTTGGTCGCGCCTATCTCTAGTACCCAGAAGTATCTGGAACATAGTAAATGCTTACTAAATACTTACTAAAAGTATTGTCATTAGAAATGAAAAATTGGGGGGGCACCTGGGTGGCTCAGATCATGATCCTGGAGTCCCAAATGGAGTCCCCCATCAGGCTCCCTGCTCGGCGGTAAGCCTGTTTCTCCCTCTCTCACTCCCCCTGCTTGTGTTCCCTCTGTAGCTGTGTTTCTCTCAGTCAAATAATACATAAAATCTTAAAAAAAGAAAAAAAAATTTTGCAAGTGTTCATAGTAGTCTTACAAGATAATAGCCAGAAACTAGAAACAGCTCACATTTTGAACAAAAGAAAAACTGTGGTATAGTCATAAAATGGGGTTCTAAGCAATAAAAAGAAAAAACATGAATGAATCTTTAAAATATTATAGTGAAAGACGACTTATAGAAAAAGTACCTATTATGTAATTCCATGCATATGAATAGGCAAACTAATTATGGCAGGAAGAAAATCAAAAGTGGTTGCTTCTTGGGGGTTCAGGTGGAGGCTGACTGGGAAGGAGCATGAGGGAACTTTCCAGGATGCTAGTAATGTTCTATATCTTAGTAGGATTTAAGCTACACAGGTGGATGCCTTTGTCAAAACTCAGAAAATATACACTTAAGATGTGCATTTCATTTTTACCTCAAAATAAAAAAATCAAACATTTGAATCTTAATGTTATGCACGCTGAATTACTTAGGGAGAAGTATGCTAATGTCTGCAGTTGCTTTGAAATGCATCAAAACAGATTGATGAATGGATTAGATATATGACAAAGCTGGTAGAATAAATGTTACAGTAGGATTTAGAATCATAACAGCATCAGTTTCTTAACCTCCGCACTATGGACAGTTTAAACCAGCAAATTCTTTGTTGTAGTGGGGGATGTCGTAAGCACTGTAGAAAGTTGAGCAGCATCCCTGGACCCTATCCATTAGATGCCAGAAACACCCCTCCAGTTGTGACAACTCAAAATGTCTTCAGACATTACCAAATGTTCCCTGAGGAATTTCTTTTTTTCCTCCTTTGAGAATCACTCCACTACTTCAGTGTAAAATTCTCTCAACTTTACTGCATGCTTGAAATATCTCATACAAATAGGAGAAAAGGGGTGCCTGGGTGGCTCGGTTAAGTGTCTGTCTTCAGCTAGGGTCACGATCCCAGGGTCCTGGGCTTAATCCCCACATGGGGCTCCCTACTTGCTTCTCCCTCTGCCTGCCACTCCCCCAGCTTGTGCACTCTCTCAAACAAATAAATAAAATCTATCTTAAAAGTTTGAGAAAAAAAGAGATTAATGACATTGAAAAATGCCCACAAGGCACCAAGTCAAAGATGCAGCTATGAAAACTTATGTGCTAATCTTATTTTCATTTAAAAAGGTGTTTAAGGGGCGCTTGGGTGGCTCAGTTGGTTAAGCGACTGCCTTCAGCTCAGGTCATGATCCTGGAGACTGGGGATCGAGCCCCACATCGGGCTTTCTGCTCTGCGGGAAGCCTGCTTCTCCCCCTCTCAGTCCCTCTGCTTGTGTTCCCTCTCTGGCTGTGTTTCTCTCTGTCAAATAAATAAATAAAATTTTTAAAAAAAGGAGTTTAAGGGCGCCTGGGTGGCTCAGTGCGTTAAAGCCTCTGCCTTCAGCTCAGGTCATGATCTCTGAGTCCTGGGATCAAGGCCGGCATCGGGCTCTCTGCTTGGCAGGGAGCCTGCTTCCTTCCTCTTCCTTCTGCCTCTTTGCCTACTTGTGATCTCCCTCTGTCAAATAAATAAATAAAATCTTAAAAATAAATAAATAAAAAGGTGTTTAAGTTATTGATAATTTATACCAATAAATATGTTCACAAAAAAAACGAGATTTTTAAAATGAGTATGTAACATAAAGAAAAGGTGCATTCCCTATATTTAGTTTGTGAAGAAAAAAAATTTAAATTACCCTCACGGTGGAGTCGCCTTCAAACTGTCCTTTTATTATCAGAGACAAATTACTGTGCAATAACACAGTATTTCCTGAAGTCGCCATAACCACCATCCAGGCTCACCTCTCCCTAATGCCTTGCTATTTAGGGGCCAAAAGCATCCCTATTGTGTGGGAAGATATCGGAAAGGCAGGATAGGGAATCCTAGTCCCACATATTGAATCCCAAGCTACATAAAACCGATTTCTACCCAAGTTTGAATTTGAGGAGCGTTACTTTAATACACCATTCCTTGACGCAGGAACCAGTGCCATCTGATACTTCGTGACTGTAGTAGCAGGGGGGAAACGCCAGGAGGTTGGAATCTGAACTCAGACTGAGAAGCATATAGCATTACCAAGAATTCCAGCCGCCGAGCACCAGCCAGGACTCTACAGCCGAGACCAACGAGCTTCCGGGTCGTGTGCCCCCCCCCCCGCACGCGCGCATGCGCCAATCCGGAGGGCATTGTCTCACTTCCCCTAGCCTGCGTTTCCGGAGTTGTTTGTGGGCTTCGGATTGCCTACCAGTGGAACTCTGAGGCTCCCTCTGGGTGAGACCTGCGCTGTCCGTGCAGCCAGGAAATCCAGGGTTTCAGCACCGAGGGGGTCCATGGCCCAGGTGAGTCCAGTTTACTGCTGCCCAGCGAACGGGGGATTTCCCGTTTTGGCAGAGGCCGGTTTCCCCCACCCGGAGCTCGGCGACGTCGTGGCCCCGCCTTCCCCCCCCTCCCTCCCGCGCTGCACTCTGATCCTTAGTTACAGCGGGCGTGGGCTGTTTCTGACCCCGTCCGCAGTCGGGACGTTCCCTTCCCACACTCACGCAGGCTCAGTCCGTTGATAGGGGCGACGGCGCCCGTGCACAGGTTTAGGTAGTGATCTGCAACTTGGCTGGTGTCAGGGCTTGTGCCTCCTGGACCCGCTCTGCTCCGTAAAATAAGAATCTGCGAGGAAAAATGAATGATTCCACTTAGAAAACTCAGTTTTCATTCTATGTTCGTACAGCATTCTCCTCAAGGGTTTTTCGGGGGGCTTTTTGCATTGAAATCTTATCTACGAAAATAATTAGACTAGTAAATTATATACCTGTAACATTGTTCCCATAGTTGTTCGCACACATATCGCTTGCCCCCAACCTTCTTTACTGGCTCTATTTCATCTTCCAGACCTCCAAACTCAGTAGGACTTTCTCCCAACTTCACTCACTCACTCAGTGACAAACATTCCTTTAAATATATGTTGTTTACTCCCAAAATTACATCTCTGGCCGGATACCTTATAAATTGCATAATTGTACATCCAGCTGTGTGCTGAACATCTCTATTGAGTAGGTGTCTTAATAACACTTCATAGTATTTCTAAAATCAGGCTTCAAGTGACCACCATCTTCCGTACCTAAATGCCAATTCATCCTTCCAGTCTCTTAATGCATTGGATTCATTCTTATATATCACATATAATTTGTCAGTAAATCCCGTTGGTTCTACTCTTTCTATATGCCCGGAACGCGAATGTTGCTCACCACGTGGACTACAACATCCTAATCCAAGCCACTGTCATCTCTCCCCAAGTCACTGAAGTGCCACTCTAGTCTCCCACCTTTCATCCTTATTCCCCTGCACGTTTCACAGGATCAGATGTGGGCCTCTCCATTAAGTAAGTCAAACCCCTGCAGTGGCCTTCCATATCAGATAGAATAAAGCCCAATGTCCTGGCCATGCCCTCTGAGTCCTAACATAAACTGCCCCACATTTCCTTTCTAATCTTGCCTCCTAAAATCTTACCCCAGGCCTAGTTGGCTCCGGCACCTGGTCTAGCACTTCCCTGCCACATGGCCTTTGAACTTGCTTTTCTTCTTGCCTGAAAGAGGCATTTTTTTTTTATTGTTACTTAAAATTTTTTTTCCAGTGTTCCAAGATTCATTCCCCATTCCCCACACCCAGTGCCCTCAGTACCCACCACCAGGCTCTCCCATCCCTCCACCCCCCTCCCTCCAAGTCCCTCAGTTTGTTTCTGTGTCCAAAGTCTCTGTTGTTTCGTTTCTGTCCCTGGATTACCCTATTTCCCATTTACTTTCCTTCTCCTACTGTCCTGTAGGTTACCCCTTATGCACCACAAGTAAGTGAAACCATGTGATACTTGACTTTCTCTACTTGGCTTATTTCACTCAGCATAATCTCTTCCAGTCCAGTACATATTGCTACAAAAGTTGGATATTCATTCTTTCTGATGGAGGCATGGTATTCCATTGTATATATGTACCACATCTTCTTTATCTATTCATCTGTTGATGCGCACCTTGGCTCTTTCCACAGTTTGGCGATTGTGGCCATTGCTGCGATGAACATTGGGGTACATATGGCCCTTCTTTTCACTACATCTGTATCTTTGGGGTAAATGCCCAGTAGTGTAATTGCAGGGTCATAGGGTAGCTCTATTTTTAATTTTTTAAGGGATCTCCACACTGTTTTCCAAAGCAGCTGCACCAGCTTACATTCCTACCAACAGTGTCAGAGGGTTCCTCTGAAAGAGGCATTTTATGTGTGTTATTTTTGAGGGTATTTTTAAAGATTTTATTTATTTATTTATTTATTTATTTATTTGACAGATCACAAGTAGGTAGAGAGGAAGGCAGAGAGAGAGGAGGAAGTAGGCTCCCTTCTGGGCCTCCATTCCAGGACCCTGAGATCGTGACCTGAGCTGAAGGCAGAGGCTTAACTCACTGAGCCACCCAGGCGCCTGAGTTTTTTTATGCTTTTTATTCATTGTTAGAGTCTTAGTGCCAAAGACAATAATAGGTGCCCAAGACACGTTTGTGGATGAATGACGAATAACGACAGCAACCACTTTTATAGTACTTTGTTGCCAGGCACTGTTTGAAGCACCTTCCACACACCATCATTTAGTTCTCACAGTGACCCTATCATTCCCATTTTAGAGATAGGGACACTGAGGCACAGAAATTAAGCCACCTGCCTAAGGTCACACAGATGTTAAGTGCACGTTGGCAGTCTAAGTAACAGAGTACATACTAAAACGTCTGTTGTGATAAAAATCCAAAATCAGTTCACTTCCTCTAATAACCATCTAACCATCCAATAACCTCTAAGAACTATCTAACCTCAACTTTAAAAAAGACTAGAAAAGATATTCATGGAATTCCAGTGAGTTCAAGGATTTTGAATACTTACATGATTTTTTTTTTTAATAACAGCAAATGTATAAGTTAGGATGTCAAATGAAAATGGGTGACTGGTTAGTAAAGAAAACTTTGTATTTAAAGAAGAGAGAAGTGCTTGCAGGTCAAACAGCTTTTGAGAAGAACTCAGAGATAATGGGTAGCATTGGTAGTATTTAAACTACTTGACTTTCTCTACTTGGCTTATTTCACTCAGCATAATCTATTAGGGTGGCTTGATAACAAAGCAGGGATTCCTGAGCTGTTCTGTGTAGAAGAGAGCTAATATTAAGTCAGAGGGAAAAAAATCTGGGGTCAAATAGGTTTGGGATACTCAGCATACTAAAACTTCCTAGAAATTAACAATCCCTATTGGTATCTAACAATAAAGACTTTGAGAAGCCACACACTAAAAGTGTGCCCATATAATTTACTGTCCAAATGGGGTATTTTCGTCTAGGATAGTACTAGTCGGGACAATGGGATGGCCAATTGTCACCCAAAAGAAACCTGTTAAACTTTGTGTCATTCAGCATTTCAAGAACTTATTTAAGCACAAAATGCTTTGTGTAATTTTTGTTTCCCCAGCATGGCACTGACACCTTGATAAACAATGTTTTAATGACTTCAGTTGAAAAGACAGTGGGATAAAAGAACTTTTTTTATTCTTTGAAACTACCATACAGTGAACTAGCTAAATTGTTGACCAAATACCATTTTCTAATATTAAAGCAATGATCCAACTATAGTCGATGGAATAAAGAAGGTGTAATAAAGGGAGGACATATTCATAGAGGGCTTGAAAAGACAGTGGGATTAGGAATGATGTGTTGCCATTGATTTATACTCTGGTCTGTGGAAACAGACCAATGTGTACAAGAGTGCTTCATATTTTCCTGATTCCTATCCAGTTGATTACAATGAACTCAACA
>PITA01025875.1:0-23328 GCA_004023965.1 Spilogale gracilis
TTCCATTCTTAAGTCTTCTGCACTAGCAATATTTTATCAGATGTGGTCCATAGACCAAAAGAACAATATAGACCATTGTTCTTTAAGGACTAACTATTCTGAATGTTTTTGCTGTGATTAATTATTTACCACAGTATTAGTGTTTGGAACTTTCCTGTAATTCTTAATATGCTCATAACTGAGAGGGATCCTCTGAAAAGGGCTAAAGCAGTAGTTTTCATGAAGTATTTTCTCTTTGAATGCATAAGGCCTGTAACGTAATGATGCATGTCATTTCCTTTTTATAGATGAAAGGGCAACAGTGCAGTACTCTGACCCTTGTGAATGAGGTAAGGGTGAGCTTTTAGGGTAGGGTGATAGTATTCAAAAGTTAAGGGGACCTTCTTCTGAGTTACCGTTACTGTCTTTTGGAAGCTAATTTTTGATAGAAAGTGGACTTTCCTTTTTTTTTTTTGTCTTAAACTTTTTTTTTTTGAAGATTTTATTTATTTGATAGAGAGAAACACAGCGAGAGAGGGAACACAAGCAGGGGTAGTGAGAGAGGGAGAAGCAGGCTTCCCGCCGAGCAGGAAGCCCGATATGGGACTCCATCCCGGGTCTCCGGGATCATGACCTGAGCCGAAGGCAGTCGCTTAACCAACTGAGCCACCCAGGCGTCCCTGTCTTAAACTTTTTAAAAAAATAAACTCTGTACCCAACATGGGCTCAAATTCACAACCCCGAAATCAAGAATCGCATGCCCTACTGAATGAGTCAGGATGGCACCCCCATTTTTTGTCCCAAACTCTGAAAGGAAGAAGAATAATCTCCATAGTTCATGCCAGAAAAAGTTAATAGTGGTGTTTGCATGAGGGCTTCTATGTGATTCTCATTTTTTTTTATTTTTCAAAAAGTTTATTGATTTATTTTAGAGAGAGAGAGACAGAGAGAGAATGAGTAAGGGGAGGGGCATAAGGATAACAAGAGAAGCGTGGAGCCTGATAACAGTGCTTGATCTCAAGACCCTGAGATCATGACCTGACCCAAAATCAACAGTCAGACATTTAATCAAGTGAGCCACCCACGCACCCCTCTGTGTGATTTTTTTTTTAAGATTTATTTATTTATTTGACAGAGAGATCACAAGCAGACAGAGAAGCAGGCAGAGAGAGTGGAGGAAGCAGGCTCCCTGCCCAGCAGAGAGCCTGATGCGGGCCTTGATCCCAGGACCCTGAGATCATGACCTGAGCCAAAGGCAGAGGTTTTAACTCACTGAGCCACCCAGGTGCCCCCTCTGTGTGATTTTTAAGAACAGTATTTTTTTTCTGATTGAAATTGATGAATTTTTAAAATTTAAAATTGTTTTAAATTTAAAATTATTTTTACATACTACATCTTTGTTATATAAACATACTAAGGGGGAGCACCTGAGTGGCTCAGTTGGTTAAGCGACTGCCTTCGGCTCAGGTCATGATCCCGGAAACCTGGGATCAAGCCCCAATTGGGCTCCCTGCTCGGCGGGAAGCCTGCTTCTCCCTCTCTCACTCCCCCTGCTTGTGTTCCCTCTCTCGCTGTGTTTCTCTCTGTCAAATAAATAAACAAAATCTGAAATAAAATAAAATAAAATAAAATAAAATAAAATAAAATAAAATAAAATAAAATACTAAGGGAAAAGTAAAAACTACCTGATTCTACTCCCCTGAGATAATAATCTCATCATGCATTTGTGAGATTTTTTTTTGGATAGGAGAAAACAAGGACATGCCTGGCTGGCTCAGTCAGTAGAGCATGGGACTTTTTTTTTTTTTTAAAGATTTTATTTATTTACTTGACAGAGAAAGATCACAAGTAGGCAGGGAGAGAGGAGGAAGCAGGCTCCCTGCTGAGCAGAGAGCCTGATGGGGGCCTCCATCCCAGGACCCTGAGATCATGACCTGAGCTGAAGGCAGAGGCTTAACCCACTGAGCCACCCAGGCACCTGAGCATGGGACTCTTGATGTCAGCATTCTCTCTGACATTGACGTCTGTATGCCAAGCCCCATCATTGGCATACAGATAACTTTTTAAAAATAAAAATAATTTTTAAAAAATGACAAATGGATAAGAAAAAGCTCCTCTATAATTGTGATGATTTTCTGAGTACCACTATGTCATCTTTTTTTTTTTTTCTTTCCTCCCAGGATAGAAGTTGGAAAGAGACTAATTTAATCCTCTGTGACATTACTGGACAGCATTCTTCTGCCTCTTAAAGCAAAATGCATAAATCAAATAATGTGATTTCTCTGACTGACTAGTGAGTGAGTTACAGATGAACAGGCTTGAACCTCAGCTACTTTCTACTACTTCACAGATGCACAGGTGCTAGAATAAAGGGCTGCGGGACATAGGTAGTAATAATCACACAAAGGAGGAATTACATGGAAAAGACCACTGGGAAAGGATATGTGGTTATCTATGTAGGAGACTGTCCAGAGAGGGTAACAGGGGGGTGATCCAGGGAAGAGAAAAATGTCTTCCTAGAGATTAAATCTAAGGGAGGATGTAATTTTGGGCTTTAGGAATAGAATAAAAATTTTTTTTCTTTGAAGAGATGTCGCTCCCGCCAGCAAGAATGACCAGGAGACACGTAGGGTGGCAAGCTTCCTCTTTTATTCTTTCCTTTTTTCTTCCCCCCCCCGCCAGCATATCCGCCCCATATATATTCGCCTTTTAGCCAATAAGCAAGCTGTTCAGTCGCTGTGCGCGTGATCACCCCCATGTGATCCTATCCTCCCCCTACGGGCCATGCATTGTCCACACGCCTCTCGCGGAGCCAGCAGCCAATCACATCTAGTTCCTCAAGGACAGGCGCCATCTTTGTCTGACATGCCAGCGTGGCTCCCCACAAAGAGAAAATCTGTGTCCTTGGGTTTGTGCATATTTCTGTGGATACCAAAGGTTCTGTTTAAGGATGATGATCATCCTTTAACCAAAACTCACATTGTTACTTCTTCATTAAACGTTTTGACCCAGACATTTCAGAGAATCCCATTTACGGATTCAGGGAGGAGTCAGAGTAGAGAATCCTAAATAAGGGACTGACCGAGTTCAGCCAGCCAGCAAGCACTGCAGGGTAGAACATGATTGATAACACGAAGAATAGTTGACCAGGATTCCCTCTCTGCCTTTCTCCTTCAGGATTCCCCAGCCTTTTCCTACAGGGGATACCTGTTGTTGTGTAAGCTCTTTCTGGAAGCAGTGTCTTTGTTTTAAGAACAAGACTGGAGGCAAAGGTATGGGGGAGAAAAGAGATGAATGATATTTAAATAAAGAAGATCGTCTATGTAATCACACCTTTTAACCTGGGATCTTCACTCTCTGATCTTGTGCCTCTAGATTTCAAATTTTGACCAAAGGAGCCAGGGGAAAGTAAATCCATGATGTAGAGATAGTTCCCTACGCCCAGGGCCATACTTGCAAAAACTCTTCATTCCCTGTCTCCTCCACCCTGGACTCTGCCCTGCACCTTCTAGGAGTTCCCAAAGTGAGAAAAGTTGGGAAATTTGCCCAAAGGAGGTTATCTCCCAAACTGCCTTACTCCTCAGGTATCACAGGAGGAGACTAGAGAGAACTCTGAAGAAAAGAGGACACTCACAAATCTTCCTCCCACTCCTGAGCACTCTACCCTCTGTTGCATTTGGCTCTGTAGCTCCTACCAGAGAATCCCCTTTTTTGCAGTGGAAGGGCATGGTGATCCTCAAGACTTAAGTTGTATCTGGATAGAACATTTTAATTGAATACAGAAACTGTTCTTGATCTTTGGCTTGGGCTTCATACAGGAGGGAAAAAAAATTCTTATGATTGAATTATCAAGTACACTAGTAGAAGGATATAAATGAAAAAATTTGCATTGTTCCACTTACTGAAATGTAAACATTTCTGCATATCTGAGAAGCAAGGTAGGTGTAAGGACTAAGTGACACTTGGTATTATAGTACTTATAGTACTCAAGACCTGCATTTATATATGCCAGATACTTTACTGGTTCTGGGAATGCAAAGATAAGTAAAATAAGGTTTCTTTTTTCTTCTTTTTTTTTTCTTTTCTTTTTTTCTTTCTTTTTTTTTTTTTTTTTTTTTTTTTTGACAGAGAGAGAGACAGTGAGAAAGGGAACACAAGCAGGGGGAGTGGAAGAGGGAGAAGCAGGCTTCCCACTAAGCAGGGAGCCTGATGTGGGACTCGATCCCAGTACCCTGGGATCATGACCTGAGCCAAAGGTAGACACTCAATGACTGAGCTATCCAGGCACCTCTAAAATGAGGTTTCTTGGGCGCCTAGGTGGCTCAGTGGGTTAAAGCCTCTCCCTTCAGCTCAGGTCATGATCTCAGGGTCCTGGGATCGAGGCCGATCAGGCTCTCTGCTCAGCAGGGAGCCTGCTTCCTCCTCTCTGCCTGCCGCTCTCCCTGCTTGTGATCTCTCTCTCTCTGTCAAATAAATAAATAAAATCTTTAAAAAATAAAATGAGGTTTCTTTTTTTAAATTTTTTTAAAGATTTTATTTATTTATTTGACAGAGAGAAACACAGCGAGAGATGGGACACAAGCAGGGAGAGTGAGAGAGGGAGAAGCAGGCTTCCTGCTGAGCAGGGAACCCAATGTGGGGCTGGATCCTGGGTCTCCAGGATCATGACCTGAGCCAAAAGTAGTCGTCCAACCAATGAGCCACTCAGGCGCCCCTAAAATAAGGTTTCTATCCTCAAGTTGCTCACAGACTGGTGGTAGAGGGAGAAAATAAACAAATCAATAGCTACAATACAGCATAGGAAGGAAGGGAAGAAAGAGGAGACAGAAGAAATACAAAAAACTTTTGGAGTACGTAGGAGAGGCACCTTCCCAGACTGAGATGAAGAGGTGGTCAAAACAGCTTTTCCAGGATAATGGATCCTGAGTTGGACGAGCAACAACCGGAAATTGAAGGAGGAAACAGGTTTGGGCAAAGTGGACAAATGAAAGACAAAGAGGTAGAAGCAAACATAGTATTTTATCCAAGTAGTTCAGTGCACTCATGGATTATGTGCATGTGTGTGTGTCTAAAAGTTAGATTGAGAAAGTAGAGAGTAATTAGGTCATGACTTCTGGGGCAATGACATCATGGGAAGGTAAATAAATATAGGGGGAGAGAAATAGAAGATTAAAGTCATTTTAGTAAGGTTTAGTTGTGCAGATACAAGTTAATGCTGACTGGGTGCCTGGGTGGCTCATTCAGTTAAGTGTTTGCCTTCAGTTCAGGTCATGGTCCCAGGGTCCTGGGATTGAGACCCGCATTGGGCTCCCTGCTCAGCAGGAAGCCTGCTTCTTTCTCTCCCACTCCCCCTGCTTTGGTTCCCTCTCTTGCTGTATCTCTGTCAAATAAATAAAAATATTTTAAAAAGCAAACAAACAAACACAGAAGAATCCTGGATGGGGTGCCTGGGTGGCTCAGTTGGTTGAGCGACTGCCTTCGGCTCGGGTCATGATCCCGGTGACCCGGGATCGAGTCCCACATTGGGCTCCCTGCTCGGCAGGAAGCCTGCTTCTCCCTCTCTCACCCCTTACCGCTTGTGTTCCCTCTCTGGCTGTGTTTCTCTCTGTCAAATAAATAAAATCTTTAAAAAAAAAAAAAAAAAGAAGAATCCTGGAGGAAGAACATCCTTTTATAATAATGCAGATAAAAGTCATATGCTGAGGATGAGAGAGCAGAAAACTAAAAGGACTTTGGGTGCTTGATGACATCATGGATCTGTCCTGTTCTTGGACAGTTTGGATAGGTAATGAAAATAATAAATGGTTTACTTTTTTTTTAACTTTTTTTTTTAAGATTCTATTTATTTATCTGAAGAGAGAGAGATCACAACTAGGCAGAGAGGCAGGCAAAGGGAGAGGTGCCCTTGTTTAAACTTCTTAGAAGAGATTTTACTTACTTATTTGGGGGGAAGGAGGGGCAGAGAGAGAGGGAGAGAAGCAGACTCCCTGCCGAGTAGGGGCCCTGACTCGGGGCTTGATCCCAGGACCCTGAGATCATGACCTGAGCTGAAGTTAAATGCTCAACTGAGTGAGCCACCCAGATGCCCCTAAACTTTTTATTGAAGTATAATAAATATATAGAAAGTACACGTATTATAAATATGTAATTCAATGAATTTTCACAAATTAAAAACACCCATGTAACTAGCATCTGGAATGGTATAAGCATCTTTGAAGCCCTACTCTCCAATTCTGGTCACCAACCCCCAAGGTTAGCCACAACATTAACTTCTAAGAGCACAGATCATATTTGCCTGTGCTCTTTACATATAAAAGCAAGCATATTAGGGATGCCTGGCTGGCATCAGTGGAACATATGACACTTGATCTCAGGGTCATAAATTTGAACTTGATGTTGGGTATAGCGATTACTGGTTGTTGGTTTTTTTTTAAGATTTTATTTATTTATTTGACAGAGAGAAAAACAGCTAGAGAGGGAACACAAGCAGAGGGCGTGAGAGAGGGAGAAGCAGGTGGGAGAAGCAGGCTTCCCACCGAGGAGGGAGCCCGAAAGGGGGCTCAATCCCAGGACTCCGGGATCATGACCTGAGCCAAAGGCAGTCGCTTAACCGACTGAGCCACCCAGGTGCCCCAAGATTACTATTTTTTTAAAAAAGAATATGGGGCATCTGGGTGGCTCAGTGGGTTAAAGCCTCTGCTTTTGGCTCAGGTCATGATCTCAGGGTCCCGGGATCAAGGACTGCATCGAGCTCACTGCTCAGCAGGGAGCCTGCTTCCTCCTCTCTCTCTGCCTGTCTCTCTGACTACCTGTGATCTCTCTCTGTCAAATAAAATAAAATCTTAAAAAAAAAAAGGATATATATGGTTGCTTCTGACTTATTTTCCTCAACACTATGTTTTTAGATTTCTTGATATTCTTTTGTATAGTTATACATCATGCTCATTGCTACATAGTACTCCACTGTATGACTGTACCTCAATTTTTCTATTCTTTTTTTTTTTAAGTATTTGACAGAGAGAAACACAGTCAGAGAGGGAACATAAGCAGCAGGAGTGAGAGAGGGAGAAGCAGGTTCCCCACCAAGCAGGCATCCCAATGTGGGGCTCAATCCCCGGACTCTGGGATCATGACCTGAGCTGAAGGTAGAGGCCCAACCACCTAGGCACCCCCATATTGCATAATTGCTGGGAAATTAGGTAGTTTCAAGTTTCTGCTACTTTGAATAGCATTGCTATAAATATTCTAATACAGGTCTTTCAGTGAACACATTGTATGCATTTATATTGGATGTATACCTAGGAGTCAATAGGGTCATAAGGCATGCATGTTTTACTTTAGTAAACTATTTTCCAAGGTGTTTGAACTAATTTACACTCTCAAGAGCAATGTATGAAAATTTCAGATACTATACATTTTTGCCAACACTTTGGTATTTCATGACTTGTTCATTTCAGCCATTATGGTAGGCATATACAATCAGCATTTAAATATATATATATATTTGACAAAGAGAGCACAAGGAGGCAGAACAAGAGGGAGAGGGAGAACAAGGCTCCCTGCTGAGCAGGGAGACCAATGTGGGGCTCGATCCCAGGACCCTGGGATCATGACCTCAGCTGAAGGCAGCCGCTTAACTCCTGAGCCACTCAGGCACCTGTTCTGTTGGTTTTTAATTTGTATTTTCCTGATAACTAATAAAGCTGAGCACTTTGAAAAAAGTTTATTGACTATTTAGATATTCTTTTTTTTTTTTAAGTTTTTATTTATTTATCTGACAGAGAGATAGAGAACACAAGTAGGCAGAGCGGCAGGCAGAGAGAGAGGGAGAAGCAGGCTCTCCGTTGAACATAGAGCCTGATGGAGGGTTCCATCCCAGGACACTGGGATCATCACCTGAGCCAAAGGCAGACGCTCAGCAACTGAGCTGCCCAGACACCCCTGGATATTCTGTTTTTTAAAAAAACAGATTTATTTTCTTAAAAGGTTTTGTTTATTTATTTTAGAGAGAGAGGGTGTGCACCTGCTAACAGGGAGAGGAACAGAGAGAGAGGTGGACAGGCAGAGACTGTGCCCACGTGCAGAGCCCAATGAGGGGCTCTATCCCATGACCCTGAGATCATGGCCCAAGTCAAAACCAAGAGTCAGACACTTAACTGACTGAGCCACCCAGGTGCCCCTAAAAAACATCTTTTTTTTTTTTTTTAAAGATTTTATTTATTTATTTATTTGACAGAGAGAAAAACAGCCAGAGAGGGAACACAAGCAGAGGGACGGAGAGAGGGAGAAGCAGGCTTCCCGCCGAGCAGGATGTGGGGCTCGATCCCGGGTCTCCAGGATCATGACCTGAGCCGAAGGCAGTTGCTTAACCAACTGAGCCATGCAGGTGCCCCTGTTTGTTTGCTTTTAGAGAAAGAGAGGTGGGGAGGGGCAAAGGGAGATAGAGGAATCTTCTTTTTTTTTTTTAAGATTTTGTTTGTTTATTTGACAGAGAGAGAGATCACAAATAGGCAGAGAAGCAGGCAGAGAGAGGGGGAAGCAAGCTCCCTGCCAAACAGAGAGCCAGACTTGGGTCTTGATCCCAGGACCCTGATATTATGACCTGAACTGAAGGCAGAGGCTTAGCCCTCTGAGCCACCCAGGTGCTCCGAGAGAAGAATCTTTAGCAGGCTCCAAGCCCAATATGGAGCCTCTTGAAGCTTGATCTCACAACCCTGAAATCATGACCTGAGCTGAAATCAAGAGTCAGATGGTTAACTGAGCCGGCCATGTGCCCCAAATGTGAACTTTTGTGACTGGCTTCCTTCATTTAGTATAATGTTTTCAGAATTTATCCATGTTGTAGTATGAATCAACATTTCCGTACCTTTTTATGATCGATAATACTTCTCTGATCTGATAATATGGTCAGATATTATCTGTAGCTTTACTACATTTTATTTCTCCATTTGTCCATTGATAGACATTTAGGCTGTTTCTTTTTGCTGTGATGTATAATACTACTATAAACACTCATTTACAAGTTATTTAGTGCATATATGTTTTCACTTCTTTTGGATGTATACCTAAGAGTGGGATTACTGGGTCCTATGTTGGGTTCAACTCTATGCTGAATTATTTGAATAATTGCTAGAGTATTTTCCAAAGTGGCTACACCCTTTTTTATTCCCACCAGCAGTATATGAGGGTTCTGTCTTCTCCACATCCCCCTTAATAATCATTGTTAATCTGACTTCTGATTCTAGTCATTGTAGTCGGATATTCTTTTTTCTTTTTTACAAAGTGTTCAAGCCTTTGTCTATTTTTCTGTTGTCTTCTTTTTGAAATTATATATTTGAAATAAGAGGACTTTGTTTGATATATGTATCGCAAATGTCTTCTTTCAGTCAATGGGTTGCTTCCTTACTCTTTTAATAGATTCTTTTGGTAAACAAAAGTTCCACCCCGGTGGCTCAGTGGGTTAAAGCCTCCGCTTTTGGCTCAGGTCATGTCCTGGGATCCGGGCCCTCATTGGGTTCTCTGCTCTGCTCAGCGGGGAGCCTGCTTCCTCCTCTCTCTCTGCCTGACTCTGCCTACTTGTGATCTCTCTCTGTCAAAAAAGTAAAAAAACAAAAAACCTTTAAAAAAACAAAACAAGAGTTCTTAATACAGTTCAGGTGAGCTTTTATGTTCTATTTAAGAAATAGTTGGGGTGCCTGAGTGGCTTAGTGTGTTAAGCCTCTGCCTTCAGCTCAGGTCATGATCTCAGGGGGTTGAGGCCCTCATCAGGTTCTCTGCTCAGCGGGGAGTCTGCTTTCTCCTTTCTCTGCCTGCCTCTCTGCCTACTCCTGATCTCTCTGTCTGTCAAATAAATAAATAAATAAATAATCTTAAAAAAAAGAAAAAGAAATAGTTAGAAAAAAGAGACATCTTTGTGATAGGGTCACGAAATGTTTTCCTATGCTTTCACTTAAAAAGCTTTTTTGTTTCAACTTTCACATTTTAAGATTTTTTTTTTTTTTTAAGTAATCTCTGCACTGAACATGGGACAGCCCTGAGATCAAGAGTCACATGTTCTAGCCACTGAGCCAGCCAGGTGCCTCTCAACTTTCAATTTGATATACAGTCCACTGGGAATTAATTTTTGCAAATGGTGTGAAATAGGGGACAAAATACATTGTTTCCCTCTATGGATACTGAGTTGACTCAGCACCATGTACTGAAACACCATCTTTTCCTTACTACATTGCACTGTGTTATTTTATTTTATTATAAACAATGTAACCAAACATGTGAGAGTTTACTTCTGAATCCTGTTTTGTTTCATTATTTAGTTTGCTTATTCTCACAATAATACACACACACACACACACACACACACACACACACAATAGCTTTTTAATGGTGGTATAGTTTTCTAGTTTTGTGATTCTTCACGATAGCCTTGGCTATTCCCTGGCCTTTGAATTTCCATATGAATTAAAATCAGTTTGTTAATTTCCTCAAAACACTACTGGGAACTTGGAAGGACTGTTTTGTAGCTATAGATTTGCAGATTACTGACATCTTTATGGTATAATCTTTCAGCTTATAAATATGCTTTATCCCTCAATGTAAGGATCATTCTTAATTTCTCTCATCAATATTTTATAGTTTTCAATGTAGTAGTGCTGTGCATCTATGTTAGATTTATTCCTAGGTATTTGATAGGGTTTTTTTGGATACTATTGTAAATGGTAACAGTCTTTAATTTCCTATTTGTTTTATATTTGGACTTGAATCCAGTGAGCTTCCTAAATCTATTTATTTTTTAAAATATTGTTTATTTATTTCTTTATTTGACACAGAGAGGTTGGGGCGGGGACACAAGCAGAGGAAGTGGGAGAGGGAGAAGCAGGCTTCCTGCTTCAGGACCTGAGTTGAAGGCAGATGCTTAGGAGCCACCTAAGGGGCCCCTAAATCTATTTATTGTTCTTGATTTTTCCTTAGAATCTTTTAGATTATTTAGGCACAAAACGTTGTAATCTATATAACAGTGTAGTAGACTCTGGCACACCACGCACATCTATTCCATTTCAGATCAGAAGCATTTATGTGCTCCAGCTACAGGCAGTGTTAGGAGCTGACAACTTGCAGCAGTGTTCCTTCTGGATTGCTGCCCTCAGCTATTATCCATTTCCCAGGGACAGCCCATAATCAATAATGGGCCAGTATGGGGGATAAAGATTCTACCTTGTGTCAATTCAGGAACAGTCTGCCCAATCATCTCAGCTCCAGAGCTCCTCATGACATTCACTACGAAGGAATTAATTGCAGCCCAACTTCTCCCTTCATCAACAACAAGCACTGGGCTTGAGAACATTCCTTAATAAACTTTCCTGCATGCAAACCTGCATCTCGAAGTCTACTTCCTAGACAATCTGATTTGAAAGTGATATTATAATGGGTCCAAGAATGACTCTAAGCTGTGCTTTTGTTGCTGGATCATCAACGACAGGCTGCTGAAGAGGACCTCGTCACTCACTGCAGGCAGGTGGAGTAGCCATTCCCCAGGCATAGAATTTTCACCTGCCTTGAAGTGAAATGGCGCATTGTAGACAGAAATGCAGGTGGTAGGGGGGCTGGGGGGCTCAGTGGGTTAAGTGCCTGCCTTTGACTCAGGTCATGGCCCCAGGGTCCTGGGATCAGAGTCCCATAGTGGGCTCCTTCTCAGCAGGGAGCCTGCTTCTCCCTTGCCGCCCCGCTTGTGCTTTCTTTCTCTCAAATAAATAAAATCTTAAAAAAAAAAAATGCAGGAAGCTGGGCATTGTATCAGGTGTTCGAGAAAAGGAAAATCGTATTTAAAACAGTATAGTATATTAACATAGAATTATATATTATCATATAATAACATCACATTATATTAATGTATAATCATGTTAAGATATCAATCATAATAGTAAATATATTTATTGATACATATTGTATGTACTACACATACTATAGTAGTGTTATAGTATTAAAATAATAGTATTTATTAGGAAAATGGAATTGGATAGCTTTTGATAAAGAGCAATAGATATTTTGGAGAAAAAAAAATAGATATTTTGGAGAGAGAGAATATTGAGTATGAATCATAGGATCCGTGTTTAAAGGAACGAGGCCGATACAAAAGCGAAGGTTAAGCAAAGCTTTATTTCGCGCCAAGCATCAGAATTTTTACTGGCCAGCCAGGGGTCATTTCTCAGGGGAGAAAGTGACAATACCTAATTTTCCAGACTAGCTTTTATGGGGCAAACTCGCAAACCAGAGTTAATTTACATCTTCTTTGGCCCTGGAGCTCAGAGGTTGGGGGAGTACCGAGTACCGAGTACCGGTAGCTGGCCATTCATCCTCAATTTGCACCTCTATTACTCAGGATCCAGAGGTCGGGGGTTAACTGAATGGGCGCCTCCCCCAACCTGGCTCATCTTTGTTTTCCAGGGGCTGCTTTCCCGTATTTTTCTGAAGCTGTCTTTCTGAGTAAATAGCAAGGTAGGTGGCTTGGATTTTAAAACAGGACCTTACATGATCAATAAGCATTAAATGTGGGGCACCTGGGTGACTCAGTCAGCTGAGCATCTGACTCTTGGTTTCAGCTCAGGTTATGGCCTTAGGGTCGTGAGATCAAGCCCCTTGTTGGGGTCTGTGATAAGCATGACACCTGCTTAAGATTCTGTCTCCCTCTGCCCCTCCACCAACTTGTGTGCACTCTTTCTCTCTCTTAAAAATAAATAAATAAAATAAGCAATTAAATGCTAAATATGACAGAGGGCCTCTTGGCAGGATATAAAAATTCTCAACTTCCGTAGCCACAGTTCAGGAAAATCTGAAGAGTGGGCAACACATTTTGTTACAAGAAGAAAAGCTGCTAAGAAAGTTGAATTATCAGCCACTGCAAGACTGCAATGCCAAGGTCAAAGCACTCTTCGGGAAGGATTCAGACCCTAGACCTTGGGGTGGGAATGTCACAATTGGTGCACTCAAAGTTTTTGAATTTTCAGATTCCCTTGAATTCTCAGGGGCTAAGAAGTGATCCACTCCTCCCTGTTAAGTGCTAGAATTTCTTTCTTGCATACAGATGAGGCAGAGCCTTCTACCTTGCAAGATAGCACCTGATCCCTTCAGGATAAACCCCTTATTTCTCTCCTGTTCATTACTTCAAATAGGGGTGTGGGCCCCTGGGTGGCTCAGGGGGTTAAAGCCTCTGCCTTCAGCTCAGGTCATGATCTCAGGGTCCTGGGATACATTTTGGGCTCTCTGCTCAGCAGGGAGCCTGTTTGCTCTCTCTGCCTACTTGTGATCTCTCTCTCTGTTAAATAAATAAAATCTTTTTTTTTTTTTTTAAAGGGGGTGGTGTGGCTGAAATAATATATTTCTATAAAGGACTTAACATACTTATCCGGAGGGAGGAAGAGATGAATTACAAATTAGTATGAGAAAATTTTGAGGGTGGTGGGTATGTCCATTATCTCAATTGTGGTGATAATTTCATGGTTGCATACGTATGTCAAAATTCATCAAATTGTACACTTGAGGGGTATCTGGCTAGCTTTCTTGGTGGAGCATGCGACTCTTGATCTCAGCTGTGAGTTCAAGTCCTATATTGGGTGTAGACATTACTTAAAATAATAAAAAAAATTTTTTTTAAGATTTTATTTATTTGACAGAGAGAAACACAGCCAGAGAGGAAACACAAGCAGGGGGAATGAGAGAGGGAGAAGCAGGCTTCCCGCCAAGCAGGGAGCCCGATGTGGGACTCGATCCCGGGTCTCCGGGATCATGACCTGAGCTGAAGGCAGTCGCTTAACCAACTGAGCCACTCAGGCGCCCCAATAATAAAATTTTTTTAAAAAACCTGTACACTTTATGCAGCCCTTAGGTGGCTCAGATGGTTAAGCATCTGCCTTCTGCTCAGGTCTCTGGGTCCTGAGATTGAGCCCCATGTTGGGCTCCCAGTTCAGTGGGGAGTCTGCTTCTCCCTCTCCTTCTGCCCAGCCCCTTGCCTGTGCTCTCTCTGTCCCCCCAAATGAATAAGTAAAAGTCTTTAAAAAGAAAAAATAATAATAATTGTACACCTTAAATATGTGTGGTTAGTTATACTAATTTTACCTTAAAGCCATTTAAAAATATTATTTGGCATTTAGTAAGCATTCAATAAATATTAGCTATTATTGTGAGGAGAGATCCCAAACCCTTCTTTCCAGGAATTCTTTCTAGATCTTCTGCCCTGTAACTGACTGAGAAAGTGTGGCGGCAGCTCGGACTTAGGCAAGGAAGTGACACCTTCTGGCCCAAGAGGGCAGTACACAGTGTTATCTGCTTTTGAGTGTGTGGATTTTACTGCGGTTTTGTTTTTGTTTTTATCGTTTATTTTGGAATAGATAAAGCATACTGATGGGAAAAAAAAACCACCTGCCACGTCTCTTCTCTGTTTACTCCTCAAGGGTAACTACTGTTAGTTTTTTCAAATGCTAGCTCCCTGAAATACTTCAAATACTACTCAAACACCCATGATAAGGCAAAGTTGGGTTTACCCAAACCATGGTAAGGAAGCACACTGCATTGGTGGAGCCTTAGTGATATATAGGAGGGGAGGGCTAAGTCAGAATATTTATGTGATTTGGGGGTCTGATTTTAAGTGGGGGCGTCTTTCAGTCTAGCGCTTTGATTAAGAATGGTTAAGGATCGGGGCACCTGGGTGGCTCCGTTGGTTAAAAGACTGCCTTCAGCTCAGGTCATGATCCCGGAGATCCGGGATTGAGTCCCATATCAGGATCCCTGCTCGGTGGGAAGTCTGCTTCTCCCTCTCTCACTCCCCCTGCTTGTGTTCCCTCTCTCGCTGTGTTTCTCTCTGTCAAATAAATACAATCTTAAAAAAAAAAAAAAAAAAGAATGGTTAAGGATCATGGTTTAGGACTGTAGACACAGCGACAGAGAGGGTTTCGAAATGTCTTAGAGAATAATCATTTCATAACTGCCTATGGAAGAGCTTAGCACTTTCAGATGGTTTTTCCAGATGGTTTTCCCAGATGTTCCTGAATCGAACACTACAATTATTTGCAACTTTTATTTTCTGGGCAAGAATTTCCTGGGATACTAAATTCCTGTTGGTGAAGACAGAATGGCAAAGTCAAGCTAATGTAGACAGTACACTGTGTGGGTATAGATGGTTCTCAGTTTCTTGTATATCTTTTCAGAAATTCAGTCATACTTGTATCCATGTAAGAAATGTCACGTTTAGGAAAAAGTTAAAAAAGAAAGAACTGTCATCTTTTACCATCTAACAGTTGTTGCAGAAATACAGAAGCTGGGTATGAGATAGTCCTTAAATAATAGCTATCTGCTATCCAATAGCATTTGCTCTGTAGTGATATGTGATATACTTTTTTTTCAGAGTATGCATGTTTTTATCTCTTGTGTTGAATATTCCATTCTGTTTGAATTCCAATACTGTTTGAAGTATTCTACCAGCATTCTTCCCTCTCGACAATTTATCTAACAGATCATGGTTTTGGCAAAACCAGCAAGACACATTTCCTCTTATTCCTGATTTCTTCTTTTCTATCTTAAAATGAAGTTACAAGGTTGTGCAGCAGGGGAGAGAAAGAATTATTCCATAGCACTGAAATATGAAGGCAACTGGAGAGCATTTTATAAAATACATGGTCACTGGGCATCCACTCAGTTCCAGGCCCTGTACTAGGCCCAGGATGAATATGATGACTGCATTCTCTGCCCTTACAGGGCTTAGAGCTTAACAAGGAGCATAAACATGGGGCATATAGTTACGAGTGGAATGAATGTAACCGAGAACACGAGGTATAGACACCTAAATTAATCTTGGGACCAAAGTAAGGATTCCTACAATTGCTGCTGTTGCTGATGCAGAAGGGTAAGCAGGAATGATACCGTTATAAGGGTGAGGTGTGAGGCGAATGTTCTGTACAGTGGAAATAGCTTATGACATCTCTGGAAACTCAGGCCATTTCTCCCCCAATTTCTGTTTTCCCTGTCCAGCCATTTGTTCTGCCATCTTGTGATCTCCTTTCCAAATATTGTGAGTAGGTATGTGTACATAGATGTTCCCAGTCATCATCTGGGGTTTCTTGGCTAGCTCAGAGAAGTGTGTGACTCTTGATCTCAGGGCCTTGAGTTTGACCCCCACATTGGATGTAGAGATTACTTAAGTGAAACTTAAAAAAGTCATCATCCTGGGGCGCCTGGGTGGCTCAGTTGGTTGAGCAACTGCCTTCGGCTCAGGTCATGATCCTGGAGACCCGGGATCGAGTTCCACATCGGGCTCCCTGCCCGGCGGGAAGCCTGCTTCTCCCTCTCTCACTCCCCTTGCTTGTGTTCCCTCTCTGGCTTTGTTTCTCTCTGTCAAATAAATATAATCTTTAAAAAAAAAAAGTCATCATCCTAAATACATAACAATCTACTGTGTGACTAACATCCCTCATCAGTGCAATGTTATCACTAATCGTATTAGTGATTCCAGAGAAAGACAGCCCTGTACTATTTTTTAGTTTTTAGATGCAATGAAAATCATTTTTTGAATCCTGCATAAAGTTCAGGAATTGTGTACCATTAGCAGGAGATAGAATTATAATTTCTTACTACTGAGAGGGTCTCTAGAAATCACCTAATATGATCTCTTGAACTGAGAATGGAGGAAAATAAGACCCAAAGTACAGAATTGTTTCTGACATTCAAGACAAGCAGCCAGGAGAGCTGAGGGCTATAGGAACTGGACAGGTTATAATCTCACAGAAAATCTGCTGTGCTGATATGTTTCCCCAACAATTAGCCTTCTGTGATGTGTGGAATGTGGAGATGATTTAAAATGAAAGATAAGGAATACCAAGCTCTTTTGTGTTTTGTTTTATTTTGTTTTAACTAGAAAAATTGTTACTCTGGAGAAATTCTAGACAAATGTTCAGAGGGTCTCTTATTCAGGGGATGAGGAATTTTCTTTTTCTTTCTTTTTATTTTATTTATTTGACAGAGCGAAACACAGCCAGAGAGGTAACAAAAGCAGGCGGAGCAAGAGAGGGAGAAGCAGGCTTCCCGCCGAGCACGATGTGGGGCTTGATGTGGGGTTCGATGTGAGGCTCAATCCAGGGACTCCAGGATCATGACCTAAGCCGAAGGCAGTTGCTTAACCCACTGAGCCACCCAGGCGCCCCGGGATGAGGAATTTTCTTAATTAGTCTTCACGTTTCTTTTCAAGGTGGAACTGACCAGTTTATGTTCTCTGTGGTCATGGCCCCACCCTCTGGGAGATCTTCCTTTGCCATTATTTCCCTTGGCCACTGCTGAAGAAGATGCTCGATTAACAAACAGGGTTTAAGCCTTGCTCGTTTGCCTACAGAAGATTAAACATCTCGGAGTCATTTTCCGTCTCAAGGAGTTAGAGATTTCCTAATTTGGGTTCACGACTTCAAAGTTACTTGGCTTATTAATTCTTTTTTTTTTTTTTAATTTTTTATTTGTTTATTTGAGAGAGAGAGAAACAGAGCCAGAGAGGGAACACAAGCAGGGGAAGTGAGAGAGGGAGAAGCAGGCTTCCCGCAGAGCAGGGAGCCCGATGTGGGGCCTGAACCCAGGACTCTGGGTTCATGACCCAAGCTGAAGGAAGACGCTCAACAACGGAGCCACCCAGGTGCCCCATCTCCTTTTTTTCTTTTCCCTCTTCCCATATGTTGACCTGTTTTCTTCCTTAAATTCCACATATGAGTAAGATCATATGTATTTGCCTTTCTCTGACCGGCACAGTCCATTTAACCTAATATACTCTAGCTCCGTCCATGTCGTTTCAAATGACAAGGCTTCATTCGTTTTGATGGCTAAATAATATTCCATTATATATGTGTATCTATATGTGTACACATATCTTCCTTATCCAATATGTGTATATGTACAGTGTATCTTCTTCATCCATTCATCTGTCAGTGGATATCTGTGCTCTCTCTGGAGTTTGGCTATTGTTGATAGTGCTGCTATAAACATCAGGGGGGGCATGTACCCCATCAAATCTATATTATTTTTAAAGATTTTATTTATTTATTTGACAGAGAGAGAGATCACAAGTAGGCAGAGAGGCAGGCAGAGAGAGAAGAGGAGGAAGCAGGCTCCCCGCTGAGCAGAGAGCCCAATGCAGGCCTCGATCCCAGGACCCTGATATCATGACCTGGACTGAAGGCAGAGGCTTTAACCCACTGAGTCACCCAGGCGCCCTGAATCTATATTTTTGTACCCTTGAAGTTCATGCTCTTAACTCCAACACCAGGCTTAAGTAATATATATACACCTGACTTTATTTCCAAATTATATTAATTCTTTGAAAGGAATGAGTATTTTTGTTCATCTCAGTGTGTCCCTAATGTTTATAGTTCAATACTTCAAGCAAAGTTAATAGTTAAATAATGGGAAATATCTATTAATTCTTTGTAGATTGTTATATTTGTGAAAAGAATTACAGATTCAGGTATACAAATTCAGGTTTTATCAGTGATACATTTGAAAGGAAATAGAATATTATACCTACACCACTCCAAAATATGCTGCTTTGGCATAAGAATTATTTTGAGCTGGAGGCAATTTAGAAAGAGCAGATGGAAGAAAAACTTTCTACCTCTCCCCTGTCCCTACCTGCTTAAAATTAGGACATAAATTTCCCTTTGTGAAGGTGTCTTCCTCCCCTCCCCCATACCAGGTAAATGAGAACAGACTTGTAATCACCAGACACAATGAGAGGGATGCAGCACCAAGATAAGTCTGCACAGACATGCTTTGCTAAAGTCACCTTTGTTTTCCATTAGTTTCTGCATATAGTTATCTTCTCACAATTTACCTCTCCTAGAAACCTAAACCCCTTTTTTCTTTGTCATATCACTTCTCCACAAATTTATTGGCCTTTGTTAAAATGGTATACAAATTCACAGTTCTTTTCTTTTTTTTTTTTTTTTTAAGATTTTATTTATTTATTTGGCAGACAGAAACACAGCCAGAGAGGGAACACAAGCAGGGCGAGTGAGAGAGGGAGAAGCAGATCTCTGGCCAAGCAGGGAGCTCGATGGTGGGCTTGATCCCAGGACTCCGAGATCATGACCTGAACTGAAGGCCATTGTGCAACCAACTGAGCCACCCAGGTGCCCTCAAACTCACAGTTCTAACTGCTCTTTGGGATTTTTGGTTCTTTTCTGTGAGTCCTTTTCCCTGTGTGCATATGAAAAAAGAAAACACCAAAACCCCATTTTCTGGGGCACCTGGGTGGCTCAGTTGGTTAAGCGACTGCCTTTGGCTCAGGTCATGATCGCGGACCCAGGATTGAGCCCCTCATGGGGCTCCCTCCTCTGTGGGAAGCCTGTTTCTCTCCCTCTCACTCCCCCTGCTTGTGTTCCCTCTCTGGTTGTGTTTCTCTCTGTCAAATAAATAAAATCTTAAAAAAAAAAAAAATCTAAACTTCTTGGGATGCCTGAGTGGCTCAATTTGTTGGCATCTGCCTTCAGCTCAGGTCATGATCCCAGGGTCCTGGGATGGAGCCCCACATCAGGTTTCTTGCTCAGCAGGGAGCCTGCTTCTCCCTCTGCCCGCTGCTCCCCTGCTTGTGCTCTTTCTCTCTCTGACAAATAAACAAAATCTTAAAAATTAAAAATCTAAACTTCTCTCTACTTATATGTCCATTTTAAACTTTGGGGGGAAATGGTTGAATCTACCATGAAGTATAGAATTATGAAAGCTAAAAAAAAAAAAAAAAGAATTATGAAAGCTGCACACACCTAGCTAGATCCTGAGGGCAATACTTTCAAATTTCCCATTAAAGTTCTTGATGCTAGAATCCATTCAGGCTTGCTTTTGCATTCAGTAATTTTGTATTAGGGGAGCCTGACTGGCTCAGTTGGAAGAGTTGCCTCTTGATTTTGGGGTTGTGAGTTCAAGTACCATGTGGGGTGTAGAGATTACTTTTAAAAAAATGAAATCTTAAAAAAAAGAAAATACAGACTTAAAACTTCTATGGATAGTAATTTTGCAATAGTTTTTAAAATATAAAGCATACACATATTTTGACCTAATAGTAACACTTTAACAAACTTATTTTATAGTTATGCTTGCATCTGTGTGTACTAATACATGTTTAAGGCTATTGTGATTACAGAATATTACAAATGACAAAATGTACATCAATATATCTATGTTGTGTAACAACAAAGATGTCTGTACAACATATATACATTCTGTGTCAAATAAATAAATAAAATATTAAAAAAAGAAAGAAAAATGTTGAGAGGGTTGAACACAGTAATGTATGTGAAGTCATGAACAGAGGCTCCAAGTATATTTAAATCATTTTTTCCTTATGGACTTCTTCCCAGGAGATTAGCTCTCTTGACCTAGGGTACATTAACCCCAAAGAGTATAAATCTAGTGCTTAGTCTCAACATGGATTTGTACCTAAACCTAGAAAAGTAGACCAGAAGACATGCTGGAAGCCTCAAGGAGGTAATTTTTTTTTTTTTTAAGATTTTATTTGTTTGACAGAGAGAAACACAGAGAGAGAGGGAACACAAGCAGGGGGAGTGAGAGAGGGAGAAGCAGGCTTCCCGCCGAGCAGGCAGCCTGATGCGGGACTCGATCGCCGGTCTCTGGGATCATGACCCGAGCGGAAGGCAGTCGCCCAACCAACTGAGCCACCCAGGTGCCCCAATAAAATCTTAAAAAAAAAAAAAAAAAGTAATCTCTACAGCTAACCTGGGGCTTCAACTCACAGCCCTGAGATCTAGAGATGTATGCTCTTCTGACTGAGCCAGCCAGGGACCCCTCCCAAGGAGGTAAATCTTGTACATAGGGAAAAGAATACTCTTTTCCTTTCCTTCCCCCTCCTCTTCCCTTTCCCCTCCCTTTCCCCTTCCCGCTCCCTTTGCTTTTTTTTTCAAAGATTTTATTTACTGGGGCACTTGGGTGGCTCAGTTGGTTAGGTGACTGCCTTCGGCTCAGGTCACAATACAGAAGACCAGAGATTGAGCCCCGCGTGGGGCTCCCTGTTTGGCGGGAAGCCTGCTTCTCCCTCTCTCACTCCCTCTGCTTGTGTCCCCTCTCTCGCTGTGGTTCTCTCTATCAAATAAATAAATAAAGTCTTTTTTTTAAGAAAGATTTTACTTATTTGACAGAGAGAGAGATCACAAGCAGGCAGAGAGGTAGGCAGAGAGAGAGGAGGAAGCAGGCTCCCTGCTGAGCAGAGAGCCTCATGCGGGCCTTGATCCCAGGACCCTGGGATCATGACCTGAGCCGAAGGCAGAGGTTTTAACCCACTGAGCCACCCAGGCACCCAATAAATAAGTCTTAAAGGAAAAAAAAAAGATTTTATTTACTTATTTGAGAGAAAGAGTGCTCCACAGAGCACAAGCAGTAGAGAGGGAGAAGCAGGCTCCCCACTGAGCAGGGAACCCCTTCCCCAATGGAGAGCTCTATCCAAGGACTCTGAGATCATGACCTAAGCTGGAGGCAGCAACTTAACAGACAGCCACCCAGGCGCCCGGGGAATACTCTTTTCTTATAAAATGATAGTAATAAGGGGGATCAGAATATGCCACCCTGCGGGACCCAAGAAATTTAACAAAAATTCCTTACCCCTGGACAAGCAGAGCAAGACTAACCCACATTATCTGCTTACTGCTTAAAACACTCCCCCATAGGAATGAAGTAAACAAATAAACCCCGCCTTTTGCCCACAGAACTTGCCCCCTACTCTGACCAGAGTGATAGGCTAGTTCAAATAGTTACTATACGGTGAACTGTAATTCAATTGGCCACCTGGGTGTGGACTGACATGACTATGTAGCTTTCTGTGTATGTTGCAATCTCATTGGCCACTGTCCCCTATAAAACCGCTGCACCCCTTAACTTCGGGTCCAAGTCCCTGCTCCGCTGTGTTGGGTTGTTAGGACCTGCTTAGTCTAAGGGCAGCTATAACAGGTTCTGTAACCCCCCTGGTGACTTAGGCCTCTACTTATCTATAACCCCCTGGTGGTTTAGGCCTTTACAAAGCTGCGTGTGTGGGGCTTATCAGGACAAACAGGATTAGGGCAATGCATCTTGCTTCCGTTCTTGGAATTTTATCTTACCTAACCAGGTTATGGGCAGTTGACTTGTGAACTGTGGGAAACTGCAAAAACTGCGGAAAATTCCTGTGTGGCTCATGCCTGCTGTTTAAAATGCATATATACCCCTAGACCCTTGCATTCCGGGTCCTTGCTGAAACCGCTGCGCTGGGCAGATGCTTGGACCCTGGCTAGCTAGAAATAAACCTCGCTGTGTGATTTGCATTATCCTGACCGTCCTCGGTTTCTGTTTGGGGAGGCGATCGACATCGGCTTTAACAGGGTATACTTGTGCCCAAGCTCGAGCTTGCAAATAAAACCTCGTGCGTTTGCATCAGTACTGGCTTCTTGGTGGTCTCTCGGATTCGAAATTGGGACATTACAACCCACAATATACCACATTGGCATAAAAATGATTTTGAATCGAAGGCACCCAGTTTGGTTTTGGGTGCAGGGAGAAAAGTTAGCAGCTCACGCCTTTTATCATCCCTAAAAGCCCAAACCCTTTTTCATTTATTAAGAGGGCATATATGCTCCTGAATCTAAGTCCTTCTTGGAGGTTTACTTCTTTTTTGTGAAAAAAAAAATTTTTTTTTTAAAGATTTTACTTATCCATTTGACAGAGAGAAACACAGCGAGAGAGGGAACACAAGCAGGGGGACTGAGAGACGGAGAAGCAGGCTTCTGGCTGAGCAGAGAGCCCGCCCGATGTGGGGCTCCATCCCGGGTCTCCAGGATCATGACCTGAGCCCAACCAACTGAGCCACCCAGGCACCCCTTTTTTGTGGATTTTCATATAAATAAATATTAACAAAATTGTATGCCTTCTCTCCTGTTAATCTATCTTTTGTTAGTTTAATTCATTGGCCCCATTAAGAGAGCAAAAATTTTTCCTCTTCAACAGCAAATTCGTTAACTACATTCGTTAACATATAAGCTTGTTAACTCAATTCTGAGTTAATAAAAGCTGTAATGAATGCTTAATAAAAAGTAGTGATTTAGGGTGGTACCTGGGTGGCTCAGTTCGTTTAAGCATCTGCCTTTGGCTCAGGTCATGATCCTGGGGTTATGGGGTCCTGGGACCTAACCCTGGTCATTAGGCTCCCTGCTCAGCAGAAAGTCTGAGTCCCTCTGATCCTTCCCCCTGCTCCTGCTCTTGCTGGCCCTCTCTCTTTAACAAATAAACATATCTTTTTTTTTTTTTTTAAAGATTATTATTTATTTATTTGACAGAGAGAAACACAGCTAG
>PITA01025876.1:0-23498 GCA_004023965.1 Spilogale gracilis
TTTTTTTTAAAGATTTTATTTATTTGACAGAGAGAAACACAGCCAGAGAGGGAACACAAGCAAGGGGAGTGAGAGGGGGAGAAGCAGGCTTCCCGCGGAGCAGGGAGCCTGATGTGGGGCTCGATCCCGGGTCTCCAGGATCATGACCTGAGCTGAAGGCAGTTGCTCAACCAACTGAGCCACCCAGGCGCCACACCTCCTCTCTCTCTACCTGCCTCTCTGCCTACGTGTGATCTCTCTCTATGTCAAATAAATAAATAAAATCTTAAAAAAAAAAGAACAATACAGAGGAAGTAACAGAATCAGTGGGTGTTGTATTGGTGGGAGCTGTCTTCGAGAGGCACCACTATGTCATAACTGATCCTGTCATTCCCTGCTTCATTTTCTTAAGCATGCGAAGTATGACCTGTGACCTGAGACAGAGCAGGGGTATCACCGCAGGGACACGGTCTGTTTAATCTGCCAGATCACCTCCTGCAACAGAAGACACATTGTCTCCGGGAAGGGAGCAGATGCCGAAGTCACTTTCACAGGATCTTGGAGGTGAGCAGATCCTTGTGCCTCAGTACGTAGAACTAGTCAGGAGGAAAGAGAAAATGTGCGTTGTTAGGTTGGAGAGTGTACTGAAGAGTGTAGTTAGGGGAGCAGTGGTGGCCTGAGAGACAGAATTCTCCACAAAATGCTTCCTGACTCCAGGAAGACTTCCTGATGGAGAGGGTGTAGAAGGCAGTGTGGGACACAGGAAAGGATCAGTGAGTGACAACGAGCCAGGGCAATGGGAGGTCCGGGAGGACCAGGGATATTGTCATCAGTCGTATTTGTCTAAAATGAAAACCAGGGCACACCGTGTATTATTTAGAGCTTATTGTATGCATATATTTTCTAGGTAAACGCTTTATAATTGCTTTATGATATTCGTCATTTTTATACTCTTTCTGTGTAATTCACAAAATCAGATTAAAATCATCTCTTCTTGCTTCATTTATTAAAGATTTATTTATCTGAGAGTGAGAGAGACAGAATGTGGGGAGGGGTAGAGGCAGAGGAGAGGGAGAGAGAAAATCCTCAAGCAGATTCCATGCTGAGCGTGGAGCCCGATGTGGGGCTCGATCCCAGGACCCTGAGATCATGACCTGACCTGAAACCAAGAGTTGGATGCCGAACTGGCACCCAGGTGCTCCTGAATACCACACTTTAAATGGATGCAATTGTATAGTATGTGAATTATATTTCAATAAAGCTGTTCTTAAAAAAGTGGTTGGATGTCCCTCTTATCTATGCTACCCAAGAAAATATTTTCTGGACTTGGGAATGCTAGACATAGTTCAGGGTGGGGGTACCGCACTAAAACCAGAGATACTGAGTAAAATTTCGCTCACTGAATGCTGGTCCATGTATCACTTCTACTGTTCATCAGCCTCTAGTCTGCTGGAAGCCCTCTCAGTGGAAAATTACAAGCCTTCTCTGGAGAATCTGTCCAGCCCTTGAGGAAAGATCTGATGACCCCGGGATGGGTGGGGGAGGGGTGTGTCTTCTAAAGATGTGGCCTGGCTATGAGGCTCTGCAGCGAGACCCACAGTTCACAAGCCCCACATAGGCATACAGATTCCAATCTGTTTCTTCATACACTTTTTTTACATATAAGTGGACATCCAGAAGTCCCCCGACACTTGAGGAAAACCTCTAATACAAAAACAGAAAACATATAAACAGGAAAAGCTAATTGGATGAAACAGAGATGACAGGAGAATAATAACTCAAAAGAAAAGCTATAATAAGTACCCTCAGAGTGACAAGGAAGATTTTAAACCCATGAAATAAGAACGGGATACTATTAGAAAAAAATAGAAAAGAAAGAAACATCCACGGCGGTTTTCCAGAGCATAAGGCTATGAGTCGCAAATAAGAAGGTCCACTGAGTACCTACCATGTTGAAGAGAGCTGGATGCACACCAAGGCATAGCCACAAGAAACTGCAGAAGACTGAAGACAAGGAAAAGACTCCATGAGAAGAAAACAACAGGTAATACACAAAGAATCAAGACTCAGAGCAGTACCTACTTCTCCATAGTCCCCCTGGAAATCAGAACACAATGATGAAATAATCTTCAAAATTCTGAGGGAAAACAACCTAAAACCTAGAATTTTATGCCAGACACATTCTCAGTTAACTGTGAAGGTAGATTAAAGATATTTTCAGACATTAAGCACTCTCCAATTTTTCTTCACCAAAGAGCATAAACACAAAAGATATAGGATTCCTGAAACAGAAGATCCAACCTGGAGGAAGCTCAGGGAATCCTTTGGAAGACGGGAAAGAAAGAGCCCAAGATGACAGCTTACAGAGCAACCCATCCACAAGGAAGTGGAGCAGCAATTTCCAGGAAAGTCTTCTTCACAAAGATGAAATTAATGGAGAAAATTAATAGTGGGGAGTTAATTTAGCAAAGACCTGAAATTGGCAAATCACAAAGTAGCAAGAGAAGCTTGCTATATGGGAGTCATCATTAGAAGGATCCATTGAAAGCATTGCCACTAACATGTAGGAAACAAAGGTGGATTGAGAAAAATGCTGATTTTCATAATAAGCCTTATCTATCACTAGATTGTTTTAAAAATTGTGTGCAAGCATCATTTGGATAAAAATAAAAGTGAGTTCCAGGTTTGGGTTCTGGTAGAGTTACCCCCCACCCCCTGCCCAAAAAAAGTGGAAAAAAATGAAAAGACTAATACTCAACAAAAAGAAAGTAAACAACTGGGTTAAAAATAGGCCAAAGCCCTTAACATATATCTCACTAAAGATGACCTACACATGGCAAACAAGCTGATGAAAAATATAAATAAATCTTTAAAAAATTAAATAAGTAAATAAATGAATAATAAAACTTAAAAGTATCCTATATCTTCAGGGAAATGCAAATTAAAATAATGACTCTGCTACACACATATCAGAATTGCCAAAATCCAGATCACTTATGATGCCAAATGCTGGTGAGACTGTGGACCTATAAGGATGCCTCCTTGATTGCTTGTGGGAGTGCAAAATGGCACAGCTACTTCCTAACACAATTTGGTGGCTTCTTTCAAAATTAAATGCAGCAATGGTGCTCCCTGATACTGACCCAGAGGAGCTGAGAACTTATAGCCAAGCAAAAACGTACACACAGATTTGTATTGGAGCTTTATTCAAGAGTGCCCAAAGTAGAAGCAACCAAGATGTCCTTCAGTGGGTGAATGGATACATAAACTGGAGTCCATCCAGACAAGGGGCTATCATTTAGTGCTAAAAAGAAATGAAGCCATGAAGAGACATGGGGGAACCTGAAATACACATTACAAAGTGAAAGAAGCCAATCTGAAAAGGCCACACACGGTATGACCCCAACTCTGTGACATTCTGGAAAAGGCAAAGACAGTGGAAGATCAGTGGGGTGGGGGAGGGGCCCAGAGGGCTTCTAGGGCAATAAAACTACTCCATGTGATAATATAATGGTGGATACACGTCATTATATATTTGTCAAAACTTACAGAATGTACAACAGCAGGAGTGAACCTTAATGTCAGCTACAGACTTTGGGTGATAATGACATGTCTGTGCAGATTGGTCCCTTGTAACAAGTGTCCCACTCTAGTGGGGGAGGTTGTGTGTGGGGGGGTTTTGGGGAACATGTGGGAAATCGGTACCTTTTTACTTTTAAGTTTTATTATTTATTTATTTATTTACTTATTTAATTTTTTAAAGATTTATTTATTATTCTGAGAGAGAGAGAGAGTGGGGCAGGGCAGAAGGAGAGAAAGAATCTCAAGCTGATTCCCTGCTGGGCATGGAGTCCAACACAGGTCTTTTTTTTTTTTTTCCTTTAAGATTTTATTTATTTGACAGAGAGAAACACAGCCAGAGAGGGAACACAAGCAGGGGGAGTGAGAGAGGGAGAAGCAGGCTTCCTGCCGAGCAGGGAGCCTGATGTGGAACTTGATCCCGGGTCTCCGAGATCATGACCTGAGCTGAAGGCAGTCGCCTAACCAACTGAGCCACCCAGGGGCCCCCCAACACAGGTCTTGATCCATGACCCCGAGATCAGGACCTGAGCTAAAACCTAGAGTCCCATGCTCAACTGACTGAGCCACCCAGGCACCTCTATTTATTTTTTTTAAAGTAGTCTCCACGCCCAGTGGAGGGCTTGAACTCAAGACCCTGAGATCAAGAGTCACTTGCTCTACTTAGTGAGCCATCCCAGTGTCCATAGAAATCTGTATATTTTGCTCAATTTTGCTATAACCCTAAAACTGCTGCAGAAAAAGAAAGCCAGTAAAATGGATGAATGGGGGTGTCTGAGTGGCTCAGTTGGGTAAGCATCTGCCTTTGGCTCAGGTCATGATCTCAAGGTCAAGGGATGGAGTCCCTGCTCAGCGGAGAGTCTGCTTCTCCCTCTGCTGCTCACCCTGCTTGCTCGCTCGCTCTCTCTCTCTCAAATAAATAAATAATAAAAATAATAAATAAATAAATAAATGTTTAAAAAAATAAAGTGAGTCAGTACACTAAAAAAAGAGAACAAAAAGGATGACTACAGCCCTAATCAACTGGAGCAGATTTCCCAGCATGCACTACTCTGGAAAAGAAGGAGAAAAACCCATAGCTATTTTGAAAACACGTGTTTAAAACTGATTCTAGAACTTGGTGTCCTCGGTGGGAGAAGTCCGGACAGTCCGCTCACAGCAGTGCCCAGATCCAGCCTGTTCCTGTCCTGGTGTGCCTTGAAGCCCTCGCAGTGCAGGGCCCTTCCCTTACACATCTGCAGAGACTCAGCATGGCCTCAGAGCACTAAAATTATTTATAATAACACCGAGTCTTTACACCGAAAGGGGCTTCAAAGAGGTTAAGTAGAAAGCCATTGTTTAACACATGAGAGTACTGGGGCTCAGAGAAGTTAAGGAAATTCGAGGTAGAGCAGATGTGGGGGTTGAATATATTTGCTGTCCATCGGCTCATGGACACCCCAAGAAAGATGTGATGGTGGTGTCCCCGTGTTACAGATGAGGGCGGGGAGGCTTGAGGGTTTGCCGGAATCCGGTCTGACGGCGGAACAGCTGGTCTACCCTCAGCACCTGTCTGCATAGGAGTAAAGCTTCCTGGTGACTGTATTGCTTGGTTACTTGTTTTGAATCTTAATCGCACACAGGGCAGTTCATCCCTTCCCACGGTCGTTTTCCAGCTTCCCTACTCCAACTTTACCTTGCTCTGAAAGTACCCTCCTGTACTCAAAGCGACTGTGAATTTTTGTCACGTCCCGGGATTCTGAAAACTTCTTGTCAATGGTCACTCTAACGTCCCCTTGATCCACGGCCAAATGTATCTCCGAAAAAGATTTACCCGGAAACCCGATGTTTCATTCATTCATTGATATATTCTTTTTTTAAAAGATTTTATTTATTTACTTATTTCAGAGAGAGAGAGAGAATGAGGAGGGGGAGGGGCAGAGGAAGAGAGAAGCAGGCTCCCCGCTGAGCAGAAGCCCAATGTGGGGCTCCATCCCAAGACCCTGAGATCATGACCTGAGCTGAAGGCAGACATTTAACTGACTGAGCCCCCCCGGGCATCCTGATTTACTACTTTTTTCGGCAAATACTGAGTCCTGACCATAGTGAAGCCTTGGGCGTACAGTGAGCATGCAGACGAGCAGGTCCCTGCACTTCTGGGGAAAGGCAGACATGAAAAAAGCCATCCGATGGATATTGAGAATTATAAGGACCTGAGACAAGAACATTCGAGAGTTTGTGTGTTAAGAGCCTAAACTTGTGTGGCCAGAGCGTGGTCCACGAAGAAAAATGTGGGAAGAAATGAGGTTCCAGAATTAAACTGAAATCTGATCAGGCAGGACCTTGTAAGCCATGTAAGGATATTTTCTGTTAGATGCAAGGAGAAGCCAGTGATGGTTTTACAGTACGTTTAAAAGACCTCCCGGGCCCCTGTGGGGAGTGCTGGAGAAGGAAGTGGCGGGGGCCCTGGAGACGGAGAGCCATGGACAGATCTGTGAAATGCGTGGAAAGTGGGGTTGGTAGCCTTTGGTAACAGGTTAGCTCTTAGGAGCAAAAAGAGGAGGAAGTTTGCAAAGATGACTCTTGGGTTTGTGACTTTAGCACCGGAACAGATGGTAGTTCCATTTATTTAGATAAGAAGGATGGGAGGAGGAGGTTCCCAAGTTGAATTTTGGACAAGTTGAGTGTGAGATAGGAGGAGGCAGTTGGATGTGTGAGCCTGGAGCTCAGAAGAAAGGTCTGGGCTAGCGATAAAAATATAGGAGTTAACAGCCTTGGGGTGATATTTAAAGCTGGGGGACGGGGTAAGATCACCGGGTGGGTGGTGGGGAGTGCAGGGAGAGCAGGGAAGCAGCCCTCCCCGCCCCTGCAAGGAGAGGAGAGCCCATGACCTCTAATGACAGGGTGGAGGGGAGGAGGAAGAGTTGGCAGAAACGAGCCTGGGCAGGAAGGAGGAGAGGAGGCATGGTTTACAGAAAGGCCTGGGGCCACTTTCAGCACTGGTGCAGACAACTGTGATGAAGGCCAACGAGGGTCCAGGGGAGACCTGCAAAGCACCGGCTTTGGCACTGGGACAGCGGACACTGCAGCTTCCTCCCGGCCTCCCAGAACCCCGACTGCGGGCATCTCCTGATGGTGTGACACGCTGGTCTGAGGTTAGCTATGGTAGGAGCGCTTACACCGTGCAACTTAAACACTATGAAGGAGGGCGCTTCCTGTAATGAGCAAATTCAAGGAGACTAATAATACACTCCATGTTAATTAATTGATTTTTATTTTTATTTTTTAAAAAAGATTTTATTTATTTATTTGACAGAAAGAAACGCAGCTAGAGAGGGAACACAGGCAGGGAGAGTGAGAGAGGGAGAAGCAGGCTTCACACTGAGCAAGGAGCCCGATGTGGGGCTCAATCCCAGGTCTCCAGGATCATGACCTGAGCCCAAGGCAGTCGCTCAACCAACTGAGCCACCCAGGCACCCCTAAAATAATTTCTTTTTTTTTCCTTGGAGAGTCACCCCAGCACTGTGACTCCATTCGTAGCAGAATGAACAGAGAACCAATTTTTTCTGCTCTCTCTGGTCCCAACAGAATGTTTTCAGAAACTTTTCTGTGAAAATGAAAACATTTTCTGTGAAAACGGTCTTCCAAGAAACCAGCTGAGTGTCTCAGCTTCCTTTGAAGGGAGATTTTACCTTTGCCACAGGACTCCCCAAAGTCTTAGCCTTTTAGTCACTAATCTTCACAAATTTGATACAGACCAACAGGAAAAAAAATTCAGTGTGGTCATATGAGGAATTTCTTGCAATTCTGACTGAGCCATAAGAAATTCCAGGAAGCATAAGCAGTAAACCACATTTCATTTAGTCCTGGGTTTATTTGCTTGGTAGAAATAATCATTAGAAGAGTCCAGAATTTAGGACTGAGAGCTGACATTTTCCCCACCTTGCTTTTTCATTTAAGAAAGATACTTGCTATTCCATGAATATGTAGATAAGAAAATTAACTGGAAGGTGGAGAGTTTGACATTTTTAATATGACAATTGGATTAGATCATTTGGTAAACAAGCTAATTATTATATACTCAGGTGTTAAGGTAAAATCTTTTTTTTTTTTTTAAGATTCTATCCATTTACTTGACAGAGAGAGAGAGACCACAAGCAGGCAGAGAAAGAGAGGAGGAAGCAGGCTCCCTGCCCAGCAGAGAACCCGATGCGGGCCTTGATCCCAGGACCCCAAGATCATGACTTGAGCCAAAGGCAGAGGCCCCAACCCACTGAGCCACCCGGGCGCCCAAGGTAAAATCATTTTTTTAGCTGTGACATTTAGTCACAGACTTGAGTCCTGGTCTTGCCTTAAAGTGAACCAAAGATTGACCTAAATGCATTGCAGACTCATGAACTTACTAAAGAAGTCAGCATGCAGACCTAGTTCAGACTGTTCTGAAAGCTTGTTCTTTGACATGTCCTTACTCCAAACACATAGCAATGACAAAGGAAATTTATCAAGCTTAAAAACTAAATAAACACTTCTGTGGCCCAGGATTAAGACAGAAATACAAAGCTGTGGGTGAAGCGAAACCACAGGCTTCATGGGCTCTAGGTCTGGAACCAGTAATATTAGCCAGAATTTAGCCTTTCCAAAGTAAATTAAAATAAGAGTTCCATGCCGAGATCAGAGACTGAAGCCAGAGGCAGAGGCAGGCTTCTCCTACTCATGAAAAAAAAAATGGAAGCTATTTCTGCCTAGCCTACAGCTTTCAGCAAACTTAGGACTTAGGGGAGAGAGGTCACAGATAGAACATTGCCACACGAGTAGTCAAGGGACCAGTTCATTCACCTGGCTTGGTACCTGGACTGTGCTGTCCTCAGTATCACTATGGACTACGTTTCTGAAGCTCCATTAATAGACTGATCTACACTAGGGTCTAGTGAAAGCAAGGGCAGAGAGAAAGCAACCAAAAAAAACCCAAACAAACAAACAAACAAAAAAACCACTAGAGAGGCACCTGGGTGGCTCAGTGGTTGGGACTCTGCCTTCAGCTCAGTGGTGGTCCCAGAGTCCTGGGATCGAGCCCCACATGGGGCTGCCTGCTCAGCGGGAAGCCTGCTTCTCCCTCTCTCCCTCCCCCTGCTGGTATTCTCTCTATGGCTGTGTTTTTCTCTCAAATAAATGGGAATCTTTGAAAAAAAAAAGCCCACTAGAGAGGGAGGGGAAAGCACTAGGGGTGAAGGGGAGAAGAGAAACAGAGGCAGACAGAGGGAATGCAAGCCTGGTATCCAAATGATCTCCTCAACCCAAACCCAGTGCTGAGGAAAGCAGCCAACAAAATGAAACAAAAACGTGAATTGATTCCCATTGATACTAATTTTATGGACTCATCGGGGAAAAGGTCTAATGTGTTTAGAATGTCCAGGATACATGAAGGAAGAGCTTCCATTTTAAAAAGAGCAAGAACATGATGAGAAAAATATCAGCATGAATGGACTCAGAATGCACGGGTACCAAAAAGCATAACTTAGTAACCTTGGAAATGAAAAATAGAGTGATCAAAATAAAAATCCAATAGGTAAGCAAGCTAAGCTCTACATAGGAAGGAGTTCAAGAGAAAATTAGTGAATTGGAGAGGGTGCTGAAGACCTCCCCTAGAAAATGGGACAAACACAGGAGATGAAAATGTGGGGGCCAGATAAGAAGAGAGGGCGGGCTGATGGGCCCTCATCTGTGTCCATGACAGGGAGAATGAGCCCCGGGGTGGAGAAGCAGTTCTGAGAAGGTACTGGCTCAGGATTTCCCACAGTGAATCGCCTGAGGTCTGAGGTGGGAGGGTCAGAGGGAGTGCCAAGCAGGAGACACAGGAATCCTTCCATCTCAGTGAAACTGTGTGACATCAAAGATACATAGAAAACTTAAAAGCCGTGCAAGAAAAAAGAAAGAAAGAAAGAAAGAAAGAAAGAAAGAAAGAAAGAAAGAAAGAAAGAAAGATGCATCACCCTCCTAGCAATGAGAATTAGACTGCTAGCTAACTTCTTATGGGCAGAAGACAAGGAAGCAATGTCTTTGTGGTGCCAAGGGAAGTGACTGAGAACTGACAATCTCATACCTCTTTACGTTATTATTCAACAGTGGGAGGCCGTTAAAGACATTTTTGAGGACACCTGGATGGCTCAGTGGGTTAAAGCCTCTGCCTTCGGCTCAGGTCATGATCTCAGGGTCCTGGGATCGAGGCTGCATCAGGCTCTCTGCTCAGCAGGGAGCCTGCTTCCTCCTCTCTCTCTGCCTGCCTCTCTGCCTGCTTGTGATCTCTCTCTCTCTGTCAAATAAATAAATAAAATCTTAAAGATATTTTTGAAAATACAGTGATGGGGGTGTTTCAACTCTGAGACCCACATGAAAATAGCAAGCAGGGATGTATTTTTGGCAAAAACAAGAGGAAACAGCGGTTGAACATGATAACACAGAAATCAATAGAGTAGTTAGTGAATTTGATTTTCTCACAAAGCCCACCATTTTTGCATTTATTAAAAGGATGGATTCTAAGGGCACCTGACTGGCTCAGTCAGTGAGTCATGCAACTCGCAACTCTTGATCTCCAGGTTGTGAGTTCCAGCCATACACTGGGTGCGGAAATTACTTAAAAATAAAATCTTAAAAAAAAAAAAAGGAAGGGCGCCTGGGTGGCTCAGTCTGTTGAGCACCTGACTCTTGATTTTGGCTCAGGTCATGATCTCAGGGTCCTGGGATCAAACCCTGAGTTGAGCTCTCCACTCAGCAGGGAGTCTATAGTCTCCCTCTCCCCCAGAACCCCCCTCACCTGCTCCCATGCACTCTCTCTCTCAAATAAATAAATAAATCTTTTTTTTTTAAAAGAATGAACTCTAGACACAACTCTAGATAAAAATAAAAACGTTAGAGGGTGACAGGGTGTTAAGGTTGGGAAAAGATGAAAATTGTTCAATGGGAAGTTAATATATGCGAAGATTAGTGTCATGTCAAGAAAAGGACAAAGGACCATCAACTGGGTGGCCTAAGCAACAGAAATGTATTGTCTCTCAGTTTTGGAGCCCAGAAGTCTGAGGCCCAGGTGGAGGCAGGGCCATGCCACCTCTGAAGGTGCAGTGGAGGGAACCGTTCCAGGCTCCTTGCTGACTCTGGTAGCCTTGTCGGCACCTCACTCCAATTCTCGTCACGTGACCTTCTTCTGTGGGTCTTCACAACTTCTTCCCCATGTCCAAATTCCCCTCCTCTTATAAGGATACCAGTAATCTTGGATTAATGGCCCACTCTATACCAATTTGACCTCATGACATCCTCACTAATCACATCTGTAATGATCCTTATTTCCAAATAAGGTCACATTCAGAGGTACAGGGAGTTAGCTTCAAGATTTTGGGGAGAGATGGGGGCACAATTTGACCCATCACAGAAAGCATGGATAAAAATAAGAACAGAAAAGGCTGAAATAGAAAACAAGTCAGAATAAAAGAGATAAATGCAACCAAAAGTTATTAGAAAAACATCTAACATGACTACACAGTCTTTAACAAGACTGATCAAATGAAAAGCCATGAATACATAATATTAGGAGTCACAAGGAAGATATAACCATGACACAGACCAGGTTTACAAAATCATAAAACAAATACCACGAGTAACTTCATGCCAACCAATCTGAAAACTTAAATAACATGGATCATTTTCTTGAAAATAGATAGCAGTAATTTGATGGACAACTTGGAGCCCCATTTGACGTGTGAGTTCCTACAGCAGTCTTTCCCTTTGAATGGATCCTGACTAGATAGTAAATACTCTTTCCTGGAGTTCATGTTCTAGAAAAAGAAAATATAGAAGGAATGTGTAATTGAATCCCAGACTTTATCAAATGAAAGCCTGTTCCACTCACTTAACCTAGTAGTTCATCTCACCTGGTTTCATACAGTAATGATAGTGGTCTTGTAGCAACAGGTCAACAAAGGAAAAGTGATATTGGTCTGGATTTAAGGGCTTTTGCACAAATATAAATATGGAGTTCACCCATATACTTAATACAAAATTCACACTCACATTTATTTTTAAAGCCAGTTCTATAAATCTTGGACAGGGTAGCATTTCAATCTGTGTTAATATATGCGATGGGTAGATGATCATATAATACCTTTATTTATGTATGTATGTATGTATTTATTTATTTATTTAAAATATTTTATTTATGTATTTGACAGAGAGAAACACAACTAGAGAGGGAACACAAGTAGGGGGAGTGAGAGGGGGAGAAGGAGGCTTCTTGCTGAGCAGGGAGCCCGATGCGGGGCTCCATCTCAGGACTCCAGGATCATGACCTGAGCCGAAGGCAGACATTTAACGACTGAGCCACCCAGACACCCCAATAATATCCTTATTTATAATAGTTGCATCTCTTCCTTTGACTGGTACTGGACACTATTTTCAGGTTTTTATTTTATTTTTAAATTAATAATTTATTTTACTTTTTATTCTTTATTTTTATTTTTTGTTTGAGAGAGAGGGTGCAATAGAGTGGGGGAACAGCAAGGGAGAGGGAGAGAGGGAATCTTAAGCAGGCTCCATGCCCAGTGGATGTGGGGCTCGATCTCACGACCCTGACATCATGACCTGAGAAGAAACCAAGAGTCAGACACTCAACCGCCTGAACCACCCAGGCGCCCCTATTTTCAGGTTTTCAGAGGAAGACCAAGCCAGTGGGGAGCGTGGAGTTTGAAGAACAATTTCTAGGAACTTTTAATTTTAACCATTAAATAAGTATTTAGTGCCCTTGTATACACAGAGCACATACTTTTACCAGCTCTAATCTTTCTGTGTGGTTATAAAAATATACATATAAGTGAGTGATAATGGGGCTACTGATGGATGCTTGAGTAGGGCTGCAGACAGCATATTTCTCTCTGTATTCATAGTCACTCTCAAGATAGAGATCTGCAAACCTGCTAAGCTGGTATTCCACTTACACTCTATTTTCTGTCTGCTTCTTAACAAGGGACTCCACATTCCTCATATGATCTGCGATCTACATTTTACTTTAACTACTGGGTTTTGGCTTTGCTCTTTCGATGTCGGCTGCTTTCATGGTAATTTTTCAGCTTCCAACTCTGCCTTGCTTCCCCACCCTCCACCCTTGAAATGCCCTGCGATTTTATTTACTGTTTACTGAAGTGAGGCTCTTGCTGGTATTTTTCACCAATGACAGCCTTTTTCCAAAGGAGACCCAATTAGTCGAGTCATTCCCCAGCTCCATTTAAAAGCCATAGTTAAATACAAATGCAATTGCTTCCCTTTTTTCCACTTTGCTTCTCAGATATGATGTAAAGTATCAAAACATTACCAAATGAAACCACAAAAACTCTCAAGAGCCAACACAGTCCTGAGAAGGAAGCAAGGAGGAGGCATCCCACTTGCTGATTTCAAACTATGCTACAAAACTGTGGTAATCAAAATAGTATGTGACTGGCATGAAAAGGGACACATAGACAATGGAAAAGCCCCAGAAATAGATCCGTGTATTTCTTTTCTAGTAATATTTAACAAGGCAGCCAAGCAGACTCAGTGGGGAAAGGATAGTCTTCAATAAATGGTGTTGGAGGGGTACCTGGGGTGGCTCAATCAGTTAAGCATCTGCCTTCAGCACAGGTCATGATCCTGGAGTCCTGGGTTTGAGCCCCACATTGGGCTCCCCACTCAGTGGGGCATCTGCTTCTCCCTCTGCACTTCACCCAGCTTGTGCTTTTTCTCTGTCAAATAAATAAATAAAACCTTTTTAAAAAATGGTGTTGGAAAAACTGGAATAACACCTGCAGAAGAATGAAATTGGACTCCTATCTTACACAATTAGGAATTAAATGAAAGACCTGGGTGCTTGGGTGGCTCAGTTGTTAAGCGTCTGCCTTCGGCTCAGGTCATGATCCCCCAGTCCTGGGTTCGAGCCCCACATTGGGCTCCCTGCTCAGTGGGAAGTCGTCTTCTCCCTCTCCCACTCCCCCTGCTTGTGTTTCCTCTCTAGCTGTGTTTCTCTCCATCAAATAAATAAATAAAACCTTAAAAAAAAGAATTAAAAGACCTGAAATCATAAAACTCTTAGAGGAAAACATAGGGGAAAATCTCCTTGACATTGATCTTTGCAATAATTTGGCAAAACAGAAACAACAAAAGCCAAGATGAATAAGCAAGATTATAGCAAACGAAAAAAGTTCTTCAGAGCACAAAAATGGGAAACAAGATGAAAGGGCAAGCTATGGAATGAGAGGAAATATTTGACAATTCTATATTTGGCAAGGTGTTCATATCCCACACTTAGAAACAACTCATATAACTCAATAGCAAACAATAAAAAAACAGGGGAACTGAAGAGACATTGTCCCAAAGAAGACATGCAGATGGCCAGCAGGCACATGAAAAGGTGTTTGACGTTGCTCATCATCAGGGAAATGCAAATCAAAACCACAGTGAGATGTTATCTCACACCTGTTGAGATGGCTATCATCAAAGAGACAAGAGACAAGTGTTGGTGAGGATTTGTAGCAAAGGGATCCTCGGGTACGGTTGGTGGGAATGTAGACTGAGGCAGCCACCATGCACAGAGATTAGGAGGTTCCTCAGTGGACTTCGCAGAAGTTAATATCTTCTGGAGCAACTAACATTGAAACTGTTTTAGTTGATGAAGAAGTTTTACATATCTACGGCCTAAATCATGTTCAACAAGTTGAAACTAAAACTATGCTAAATATCTGAACTTTTTGTCAGTATTCCTAAGTGAAAATGAATCTGTAAGGTCCAGTTTTGGAATCCAAGCTGCCATCTTGTTTACTCAGAAAAACAGCTCCAGGTTTTATGGACAAATGGCCCCTAGAAAACAAAGGCGAGCCAGGTTGGGGGAGACACCCAATCAGTTAAACCCCTTAATCTCCCATCCAGGCAGCATCCTGGGAGGTGTTTAGATGCAAACTAAGAATGGGCGGGCTGGATAGTAGTACTTGGGGTCGGATGGGAACCAGGTGCCCCTACCTCTGGGGTCCAAGGCTCATGGAGGTGCAAATTAACTCAGGCAAGCCAGGTGAGTGGGTCAGCTCTGGGTCCCACGTGACCCTGGTCAGCTTGTGATTTGGGGGGATGCCTATAAAAGCTGGCCTGAGAAGTCAGGCGTGGTCCTTTTCTCCCCGGAGAGAGGAGACCCTGGCCCCGGAGCCAGTAAGATTCTGATGCTTGGCGCAAAATAAAGCTTTGCTTGACCTTCGCTTTTGTATCAGCCTGGTTCCTTTGACCACGGACCCTATTAGAATCCTTCCCTATTTATCCACCCACAATGTAAGGTAAATTTCACAACCTGGAAGGACTTACAGTGCATGTCAATATATTTCTCAGGTTTGTAGTAGTTTTAAGACCTTTGTAATAGAAGCTGCAGGTAAAATAAAAGCATACTCGCATCTCATTAAAACATTTTCTTGAAGAGAAGAAAAGAAAAAGTCGAGCTACTGTATGATCCAGTGATCCCACTTCTGGATATGTACCCAAGGTAAAGGAAAACAGAATCTTGAGAGATCTGCCCACCTGTGTTTAGCGAAGCACTATTCATAACAGCCAAGGTATGGAAACAACCTCATTATCCTTCGACAGGTGAATGGATACAGAAGATGTGATATATCCATGATATATAATGTGTGTATATGATCATACATATCACATGATATAGAATATCACATATATATGCTATTTAGCCATGAGAAAGAAGGAAATCCCGCCATTTGCAGCAACATGGGTGGACCTTGAAGGTATTACACTAGGAGAAATAAGTCAAAGACAAATCCTGCCTCTCACTTATGTGTGGAATCTAAAAATGCCAAACTCATGGAAGCAGAGGGTAGAATGGAGTAGAATGGTGATTAGCGCAGGCATTGGGGAATGGCGAAATGGGGAGACACTGGTCAAAGGGTACAAACTTTCAGGTATCAGATGGATTAGTTCTGGGGATCTAATGTACGGCGTCATGATTATGGTTAGCAATATTGTGTTATGTACTTGAATGTGGCTGAAAGAGTAGATCTGGAGGGTTCTCACCACAAAACAGAAATGGTCATTATGCAACATGATGGGAAGTATTTAGCTAGTGTTCTACTGGCAATCATTTTGCAATCGATAAGTCTATCAAATGTTGTATGCTTTTAGGTGCCTGGGTGGCTCGGTGGGTTAAGCCTCTGCCTTCAGCTCAGATCATGATCTCAGGGTCCTGGGATTGAGGCCCGAGTTGAGCTCTCTGCTCAGCAGGGAGCCTGTTTCCTCCGCTCTCTCTGCCTGCCTCTCTGCCTACTTGTGATCTCTCTCTCTCTGCCAAATAGATAGATAGATAGATAGATAGATAGATAGATAATGTTGTATGCTTTTTTTTTTTTTAAGATTTTATTTATTTATTTGACAGAGTGAAACACAGCTAGAGAGGGAACACAGCAGAGGGACTGAGAGCGGGAGAAGCAGGCCTCCCGCCGAGCAGGGAGCCCGATGTGGGGCTCGATCCTGGGTCTCCAGGATCATGACCTGAGCCGAAAGCAGTCGCCTAACCAACTGAGCCACCCAGGCGCCCCTAATGTTGTATGCTTTTAACTTACACAATAGACCCGGCAGGGACAGTGGGGGACAAAATCTAATTATTGTTTTTGGGCGGAGACTTTTAAATTTTTAAAACAAATTTTTGGTGGGTTGTCTTAGAATCATGTAATGCTCAGGAACAAGTCACAAGGTGCTTGGAGTGTTGCCTCTCTTCAGAACTCATCTGACGATCCCACTCTCCAGTGCGCCCACACCCACTTGTTCCCGCACCTTCCCTTGTGCACATCACTCCATCTGGAAATTCAGGTCTCCTTTTCCCTCTTACTCCGTTGCTAAAAAAAAACAGAGCCTGGGGGCGCTGATTTACCTGAGGTCATGCAGTGAGAGCATAACCAAGCATAGGGATTATCTCCGGACTTTGGGTTTTCAGGGATTTCCCCCACTTTGCCTTTTAAGGGTTCATTATTTGAACTTCTAAAGCCTATTTCAGAGAATTTCTTGAAAACTCCAAATAGAACTAATCTATCCTTTTTTGAACTTCTACATATTTTCATTGTACCTCTCTTAGGATGCTTATGACCTTTTATTTTGTGTTATGATTATCTGAGTACACATCCATTCTCCCATCCGGGAGGCATTGAGCTCCCTGACACCTGGCATTTGCTTGATTGACTTCTGCGTCTCTCATGTCACCTAACCTGGTATCTGTAGGTCCTCAGTGTATATTTGTTAAGGCAATTAAATCCCTTTGGGATCTGGGACGCCTTGTCCCCGCAGGAAGCATATGGGAACCAGGTACAGCAACACGCCAGTAGGCTTGGGGGATTCTTTGATGTTCAGCTATCCTGCCTCTCTCTTCACACTTCCCTGGCTCTAGGCCTGCACTGTCTAAGAGAACTTTCTTGAATGATGGAAATGTTTAATATCTGCACTGTCAAAAATGCTACCAACAGCCACATGTGGCCTTTGAGCAGCTGAATGTGGCGAGACTGAAGAAACAAACATTTAATTTTAATTAATTGTAATGACTTTATATTTGAATCGGTATTGTGACTAGTGTCTATTGGATAGGACAGTTCTAGACTGTCTTGGCATTCCATTGGAATAATTCTACTTGTTTTGTCCCTGTGAACTGGATTGCATAATTGTGAGAAATGACACTCTCGAGTCTGCCTTTGACTCAGGTCATGATCCCAGCGTCGAGTGATCAAGTCCTGCATCGGGCTCTTTCTCCCTCTGCAACTTCACCTGCTTGTGCTCTCTCTCTCTCTGACAAATAAATAAATAAAATCTTAAAAAAAAAAATAAAGCTTTTCCTGAGGATGCCAGTCTTCACTGACCATCCTTGCCTCCGATCCTGACTCTGTCTGCAATGCAGAGATACAATACTTGCTGCCATTTTGAATCTTGGTATTTCCTAAATAGATCACAAACTTCTTTCATGCAAGGACCGCCCATTCTGTATCTTCCAGATCTCCTCTTGAGCCTACCAGTCAGTTACATTTTAAATGTTCTATAAATATTGATCAATTGATTGATTAAACATAGACAAAAGGAATCCAGTATGAGCAAGAAAACTTTCTGAGATGTAGAAGGGAGGGCGTATCTTAGGATTTACTTAGCATCCTAAAAATTAAAGGTCTTTTAGACATTATTCGTTTGGGGCACCTGGGTGGTTCATCCAATTAAGTGGCCAACTCTTGATTTCAGCTCAGATCACAATCTCAGGGTCCTAGGTTCGAGCCCTGTGTCAGGGTCTGTACTCAGTGGGGGGGTCTGCTTGAGGATTCTGTCTCTCTCTCTCTCTCCCTCCCAACTCCCGTCTTCCACTGCCTCTCCTCTGCTTATGTGCTCGCTCTTTCTCTCTTTCTCTCTAAAATAAATAAATGAATATTTAAAAAGGAAATTATTTCCTATTTCCCATAATTTTTTTTTTTTGCAAACACCCTTTAGAATTATGTTTCCAGTCATTTGAGGGATTCAATGCAAAACCTTTCTCGGTGGATGAGGGATGGGTGAAATAGGCAATGGGGATTAAGGAGCGCACCTGTTGTGATGAACACCAGGTGATGGATGGAAGTGATAAATCACTATAGTGTACACCTGATACTGGTATTACACAGTACACTAATTGGAATTGAAATAAAAACTTAAAAAAAACCCCACCTTTCTCTGAGTACCTATGTGACAAAACTGTTACTCATTTTGAATGCATTTCTTTCTAACAGGGTTTTCCATCAAAGGACCTTTCTAATCACATGTATGAGCTTCATTTTAGAGAATTGATGGGGACATTGAGGAGTTGCCAGATGCCCCCAAAAGCACATTTAGTGGAACCAGGATTAGCATGTGGATGGCTGCCTATTTATTTATCTTAAAGATATTTTTTCAAAAAGAATTATTTGTCAGAGAAAGAGCACAAGCAGCGGGGAGCGGCCGGTAGAAGGAGAAGCAGGCTTCTGCTGAGCAATGAGCCCAATGTGGGACTTGATCCCAGGGCCTTGGGGTCACGACCTGAGCCAAAGAGAGACACTTTCTCCGACAGAGCCACCCAGGCATCTCTGTCTATTTAAAATCTTCCCTGGAACGTAGGCTCTTGAACACATACAATGCTTTCCTTCTTCAGTGATGAAGAAATTGAAGGGACGGCCCTATGTCTCTGAAAGTTCTTTGGTTCCCCTTTCCCTCCTCCTTGAGCTCCCAAATCACTCTTTAGCAGAACTGGGCTCCTGGAGGAATCAAACTTGGGGCAAAATTCCTGGTGACCACACCCTGGCTGAGACCGCTGTGGGTCAGAAAGGACCAGGGCTTTAGTTCCCACTCCCGCAGAGCCACGCGGCTGGCCTGCCTGCGCTCCAACTGCTTGTTCATGGTGCCCAAAATCTGAAAAGAAAATAAGGAGCTAGAGGGGAGTTGTCCTTGTGGGACAAGAATGTCAGCTGGCACTGGTTCATCACACTTTTCCAGCTATTTTGACATGTGTTATATAAGGGAGCCGATTCCAAGATAAAACAAAAAAAACGAAAGCCTTCTGACTACGGAAGTGCAAACAGAGTAGATTAGATCTGACTTTTCCTTTTAACTTTTTATTTACATAGGATGGGTTTGTTTAAGTAATTGCTTTTTACATCCATGAAGCCACAAATCTAGTGTGATAGTCCCCCTGTTTACTATCTGTTGTTCATTTTTATTTCTGCAAACTTCCGTAAGTTTCAAATATGTTTTCAATTTGCTGAAAATACTTACGAATCCTATGCATACATGCATATGTACAATAAATCACTTTTATAGGACCAATCAAATCCCACATTCTTTTATAGCTCACAGTGGTTCAGAGTTTCAAGGCCGTGGCCTTGTTTTGAGTTTCAGTTTGAGGTTCACAAAATAGGTGGGTCCGAGATTAAGGTTCTGTTTATGGGTTTTTGACCAGACACATCTAGATTTAGTTCAGAGTGACACGGAGGAAGTGACTCATCCCCATTCTGGCTCATCCCCATTTCTATCAGGGCTAAGGAAGAAAATGCAGCCGGTGCAGAAATAACAAAAGTGACATTGGTCTAGTCATTGTTGGTGACGGGCTTCTGGTATAAAGGCACCATGAAACGTCCACGACGTCCAAGTGAGACTTGCATTTCTAACCTCTTTCCTGAACTCTAGGGTCATACATATCATTTCTCCGATGGTCTTAAACATAATGTGTAGGAGAAAGAACTCTCAGTTCCCCACCCCGTTAATCCCATTTCAGTTCAGGCCACCATTACTTGCCCGCCTGGTCATCTGGTCATTCTGAGACTTTTGATAAATGTACACAGTCTGTAATGAACACATTTTGACAAATGTACAATGGAATTGTTCCATTGTCCTAAAATATGCTGCTGGACTTTGTAGTAGTTGTCTTTCCTCCTGCTTCCAGCCTTGGAAACCACTCATCCATTTGCTGTCCCTCTGGTCTTTTCCAAAATGTAAACAGAATCATACAGTTTTTGCCTTCTTTCTGGTTCCATCATTTATCATGTGCATTTGAGATTCATTTGTGTTGGAGCGTGCTTCCAATAGTTCATTCCTTCTCCTTGTTCAGTAGTAGTCCTCCGTTTGGAATGCCGTATTCCTTGGAGTAGTATTTAGAATACGGAATACCGTATTCCATGGTGCAGTCGTGGCGGGAATATGGTATTCCGAAGAGTATCATTCTGCGACACCACAGCTGGTCTATCCATTTACCCACTGAAGGGCGTTTAGCTTGTTTCCAATTTTTGGTGTTGATAAATAGAACTGTTAGGAACATTGCCTTATGTGCTTTTGAGTGAACATAAATTTTCATTTCTCTTTGGGTAAATAGGAGTGGTACTGCTAAGTTGTATGGTAAGTATATTTTTAACTTTATAAGAAACTGCCAATCTCTTTTCCGGAGTGGCTACACTTTCACATTCCTACTGGCAGTGTGTAAGGGATCCGGTTTCATTTATTTTTCAAATAAAAATAAAGTGTATAATGATATCTGTTGTGGTTTTGACATACATTCCCTTAATGGTTAATGACGTCAAACATCTTTTTGTGTGCTTATTTGCCATTCATATACCTGCTTTAGGGAAGGGTCCATGTCCTTTGCTGTTTTCCAGTTGGATTGTTTGTTTTCTGACTGTTGAGTTTAAAACGTTTTTGTTAATAGTATGGATAGAAGTTTTTGTTGTTGTTGTGTGGTTTGCAAATATTTTCCCCCAGTCTATATCTTGCCTTTTAAAAAATATTTTATTTTTAGAACAATTTTTGTTCATAACAACATTGAGCAGAAGGTACACAGATTTCCCATATGCCCCCCCGCATGCCACCCCCCCACAACCTCCCCCACCAGAGTGGGACACTTGTTACATGTGACCAACCTACACAGACATGTCATTATCACCCAAAGTCCGTAGTTGATATTAAGGTTCACTCCTGCTGTTGTACATTCTGTAAGTTTTGACAAATATATAATGACGTGTATCCACCATTATACTATCACACGGAGTAGTTTTATTGCCCTAGAAGCCCTCTGTGCCCCTCTCCCACCCCTGGCCGCCACCAATCTTCCACTGTCTTTGCCTTTTCCAGAATGTCACAGAGTTGGGGTCATACCGTGTGTGACCTTTTCAGATTGGCTTCTTTCACTTTGTAATGTGTATTTCAGGTTCCCCCATGTCTCTTCATGGCTTCATTTCTTTTTAGCACTAAATGATAGCCCCTTGTCTGGATGGACCCCAATTTATGTATCCATTCACCCCCTGAAGGACATCTTGGTTGTTTCCAAGTTTTGGCAATTAAATTTGCTCTAAGTCTTGTCAGAGGTTTGCAGCCTGGCGGGGCTGTAGGTCAGAGTCTTCTCCCCCAACAATGGCCAGGGATTTGTTGGTGTGAGACCAAAGCATGTCCAATCGGATGCACAGAGCAGAAGTTTTTAATTTTAATGAAGTCTAGCTTAGTAACTCTTTGGTGCTGTATGTAAACAGTCATTGTCATACCCAAGGTCATCTAGGTTTTCTCCTGTATTATCTTCAAGGAATTTTATAGTTTTGTGTTTCAGTTTTAGGTGTGTGAGGGCTGTGTCTAGACTCATTATTTTGCATGTGGGTATATAGTTGTTTCAGTACCATTTGCTGGAAAGTCTATTCTCCATTGTATTTTGCTTGGTCTTTTGTCAAAGGTAAGTTGATTATCTCTCTCTCTCTCTATCTATCTATCAAACATCTATCTATCTATATCTATATATCCATCTCAGGGCCTTCTGTTATGTGGATCTTAGTCTATGTTCTGATCAATACCACTGTCTGGATTACTGAAACCCTATAGTAAGCGCTGAAGTTGGGAAGTGTCTGTCCTTAAACTTTGTTGTTCTTCATTCTGGTGTCAGCCATTCCTGGTGTTTTGTCCTCTGTATAAACTTAGAGTTTGTTTGTTGATATCCATATAATACCTTGCTCAGATTTTGGTTGAGAATATATTGAATTTAAAGATCAAGTTGGGAGGAAATAATCTCTTGAGTTTTCCAATCCATTAACATGTAATATCTCTCCACTTATTTAGTTCTTTGATATACTTTGTTGGAATTTTGTAGTTTTCCTTATATACATCTTCTTCATAGTTTGTTAGATTTATACCAAAGTATTTTGTTTATTGGTGTGCTAAAGTAAAGGGTATTGTGTTTTTAATTTTGAATTCCACTTGATCATGACTGGTATATAGGAAAGTAACCAATTTTGTATATTAATCTTATATCCTATAAACCTGCTATAGTCACTTATTAGTTTCAGTTTTCTGGTTGATTCTTTTGGATTTTCTACATCAGACAATCATGTCACCTACAAACAAAGATAGTTTTATGTCTTCCTTTCCAGTGGATTCACATTTTATTTCCTTTTCTTGCCTTAATACAATAGCTAGGACTTCCAGTACAGTGTTGAGAAGGAGTAGTAAGAGGAGACATTTTTGCCTGGCTCTTGATCTTAATAGAAAAGCTTTGAGCTTTTCACCCTAAGTGCTATCTGGTGCTATCTGTAGGTTATTTGTAGATACTCCTCATCAAGTTGAGGAATTTCCCCTCTATTCTTAACTTACTCAGAGCATTTATGATGAATGGGTATTAGATTTTGTCAAATATTTTTATGCATCGATGGATATGATCATGGGAATTTTCTTCTTTAGCCTATTGATGTGATGGATTACATGAATTCATTCTTAAATGTTGAACCAGTTTTGCATACCTAGGATAAATCCCACTTGGTCATGGTGTATAATGCTTTTTATGCATTGTTGAATTCTATTTGCTAATATTTTGTTAAGGATTTTTACATCTATGTTCATGAGAGATATTCATCTGTAGGTTTCTTGTGTTGTGATGTCTTTGTCTGTTTTGGTATTTAAAATATGCTAGCCTCAGAAAATGAGTTAGGAAGTGTTCCCTCTGCTGATAGCTTCTGAAAGAGATTGTAGAGAATTAGTACAATTTCTTCCTTAGATGTTTGGTAGAATTCACCAGTGAGTCCATCTGGGCCTGGTGCTTTCTATTTTAGAAAGTTATTAAGTATTGATTCAAATTCTTTTAAAGTCCTATTCAGATATTTGTTCTTCTTGTGTGAGTTTTGACAGATGGCACCCTTCAGGGAATGGGACCATTTCATCTAGATTTTAAAATTTGTGGGCACAGAGCTGTTCATAATATTCCTTTATTATCTTTTTAAGAGATTGACTTATGTTAGATTTGATTTGCTATTCTTTCTCTAGCTACTCAAGGTGGAAACTTCGACTGTGATTTTTGATCTTTCTCCTTTTCTAATATATGCATGCAATGCTACAAGTTTCCCTCTAAGGACTCCTTTCTATTGAAGTCCACAGATTCCTTCCTCAGCTGTGTCCAGTCT
>PITA01025877.1:0-23605 GCA_004023965.1 Spilogale gracilis
CCTCATGCACCACAAGTAAGTGAAACCATGTGATACTTGACTTTCTCTACTTGGCTTATTTCACTCAGCATAATCTCTTCCAGTCTAGTCCATGTTGCTACAAAAGTTGGATATTCATCCTTTCTGATGGAGGCATAGTATTCCATTGTATATATGTACCACATCTTCTTTATCCATTCATCTGTTGATGGGCACCTTGACTCTTTCCACAGTTTGGTGATTATGGCCATTGCTATCCTGCATGAAGTTTTAACTCATCACTAGGCATCCCCTTCTCCACACACCCCCCCTGGCTGTACTACTCAGCTGAAAGGCACCATTCTGATGTTCCCCATACAGAAGACCCACTCCCCCACACATTGATTCACTCCCCAACTTCAAAATCAATTTATTAAACTCTCACTCTAAAACAGTAATTCAATAATAGTTGCTAAAAACAAAATGGAAATGATCCAAGTTGCTGTAGGGATCTTAGTTAAGTCAGCTAAAATGCAAAGTAATCCACCATGAAAGAAGAATATCAAGAGAACCAATGAGGTAAGTGTTCATGTAAGGCACACATGGTGACTCAGGTATATAAGTATGAAAATATGAAATGACTGTCATTTTAATATTCTAAAACCTGCCTATATTAATGTGAAATATTTTGTTGATCATCTAATTGAGTTATATCCCAAAGGGTCACATAATGCAATGGCAATATAAATTAAACTAAGCAAAAGACAGTGTATATCAATAAAGATAGCTTCTAAGTTAGCTTCCATTGACATTAATATTGATTATCAATATCAAAGGCTATTCTAGTTAAGATGGCTCTTTGGAGAGGCTAGTAGAGATTAAGGTTCTTTTTTTTTTTTTAAGATTTTAATTTTTTATTTGACAGAGAGACACAGTGTGAGAGAGAACACAAGCAGAGGGAGTGGGAGAGGGAGAAGCAGTTTCCCACCAAGCAGGAGCCTGATGTGGGGCTTGATGCTGGGCTTGATGCAGGGCTCAATCCCAGGACCCCGGGATCGTGACCCAAGCCAAAGGAAGACGCCTAAAGACTGAACCACCCAGGTGCCCCCAAACTACTCTTTTTAAAAAGTTAATTGGCAATCACTTCTTATATGAAGAAAATCTGTCTTTTACTGAGACTGGGACTTCTTTATGGGCAGGAACATTTTCTGTCTTATACTTCTTTGTTTCTCTAACAGATATCCCATAAATATTGACCTTAAGTAACTCTTTGTTGGGGAGCAGCAGTAGAGTAGCACAGTATTCAGGCAGAGGGAAAATGATCAGTGTTGTATTATGATTATGAAGGATGCTGGAGTCAAAGTTTAGAGAAGGAGTCAAAATCCTGGGGAGAGGGGCTAATATGAGGAAGGTCCAAATCAGTGAGAGCTTTATCAATCTGCCCTGAAAAACAATTAGGCATCCTAGATTGTATAGGCGCTCTATAATGAGATTACCCAACCCAATAATTGGATTAACCTGCCACATTCCGGAATTTGTTTAAGGAATACTTTAGGGACCTGTCTTTTGAAACTCCCTTATTTCTTATTAATATTAGACCACACCTCTTAGACTGTTTCCTTTTTACTGACCAGACAATGGGTTAACAAATTACCTGCAACCTATTTTTGTATAACCTGTGGGCTAAGAGTGGCTTTTCAAATGGTTGGAAAAAAAAATCAAATGAATAATAATATTTAATGACCCATGAAAATTATATGAAAGTCACATTTTAGTGTCCATAAATGGTTTTATTTGAACATAGCCATGATCATTCATTTATGTATTATCTGTGGCTGCTTTTATTCTATAATAGCATAGTTGAGTACTTGCAACAGACACTATATGGCCTACAAAGCTGAGAACCTTTATTTTCTGGTTCTTCAAGAAAAAAAAAATGCCAACCAGATTAGCTCATCCATAGAAAAGTCACTGTGAGGGTGGTAGCTCAGCCAGGTAAATGGTGTAAAGACTAAATTTACAAGTTTTCTTTGGTGCTCTCGCAGTGAGGAGGCTTTAAATTACAGACTTCAGGTGTTTAGATCCCTTTAACAAATCTTCTCTATTTCAGCCTGATACCAGTAAATATTTGATCATCTAGCTTATTTTATTCTAATTATGATTTGGCTTCAACGTAGGTCAGTCTTTAGAAACAACACTCACATCATAACATTCTTGACTATGGTATTTCCCCTCTCTGCCACAGTGATTTTTACCTTATAAATTAATGATTGGGCCCTTGATAGTGATTGGCTTCCTGGATAGCTTGAAGGCTGGAAGAGAATGTGCTCCTCCAATAAAATTGAGCATTCTGATCTCAATGTAATTATAAATTAATATATTGACTTTCCAGCTTTTCAAAGCTATCTCAATAGCCTACTAACACTGGTTCTTTTCTTTTTTTCAATTTCTAAAACTTACTTATTTTTGAGAGAGAGGAGAGAGAGAAAGAACAAGTTGGGAGAGGGACGGAGGGGGAAGCAGATGCTCTACTGAGTGGGGAGCCTGATGCAGGACTTGATCCCAGGACCTTGGGATCATGACCTGAGACAAAGGCAGATACTTTTTTTAAAAAATTTATTTGAGAGAGAGAATGAGAGGGAGAGAGCATTAGAGAGAGGAGAGGTCAAAGGGAGAAGCAGACCTCTCACCGAGCAGGGAGCTCGATGTGGGCCTGGATTCCAGGACTCCAGAATCATGACCTGAGCTGAAGGCAATTGCTTAACCAACTGAACCACCCAGGCATTCCCCAAAGACTGATACTTAACCAATTGAGCCACCCAGGTGTCCAATGGTGGTTTATTTTCAAGAGATGGACTCACTCCCTAGAGTATACCAGGTTCCTAAGAAATTATATTGAATATTACTAAAGACTTACTTCTAGAGGAGACAATGGATAGACAAGAGTTATTTTTCAATAAACTGCATTTATACACTACATTGAGAGTCTGTTTAGTGTGAATTAGTTCCCTTAAGCTTGCTTGTTCCTGAATGTTCAAAGAAACTTGACCCTGGAAAAACAAAGGATGAGAACCTGAAAATTATTTATCTGACCATTATTTATTATTCGTTTGTCCAACGCTCATTGAATATCTACTATCAACAAAATACTCGGGTTCAAAATATGAATAAGAAATAATCTCAGCCCTCAGGGATTTCACAACACTCAAACAAAGTTATAAATACAAAGATACAGAGAGGTATGAACAGAACTTACAACAAAGACATATGAGGAGCACCTTAACTTACTCAATGGAGATTTTAGAGAAGTAAAGCCAGGGCTGAGCCTTAAGAAATGGGTAGTGAGGGGCACCTGGGTGGCTCAGTTGGTTGGGCGACTGCCTTCGGCTCAGGTCATAATCCTGAAGACCCGGGATCAAGCCCCACATCGGACTCCTTGCTCGGCGGGAAGCCTGCTTCTCCCTCTCTCACTCTCCCTGCTTGTGTTCCCTCTCTGGCTGTGTTTCTCTCTGTCAAATGAATAAAATCTTAAAAAAAAAAAAAAAGAAATGGATAGTGAATCTGAATAAATAAAAAATTGCTGGGAGTAGAGGAGGTGAAGGTAGAAACCAAAGAACATTATAATTTGTGGGGGAATGTATATGCAGTGTGATACACTGGAATGATGAACATGAGCCAGACTAAAGTTTCACCTTTAACATTTTTAGGATATGCTGGGGAGTCCCTGAAACTACTTCTAACATTTATTGAGCATGGTATTGTTTTATATTCTTTAAGTCATTTAATATTTTCAATGACAGAGTAAATAGACACCATTATTACTTCCATTTGTCAGATGCAAAAACTAACACTCACAGAGTAGGTAATTGTTCCAACAATGGGGAGCAACACATGGCAGAACAAGGATTTGAACCAAAGTCTTTCAAAACCTAGAGGCCATATTCAACAGAAGCACTGTGGAATAATGCCAAGCCCATATATTTTGAAGGAAAGTCATCCAAATAACTGTTAAGAATTATTTCTGCTTTGGGGCGCCTGGGTGGCTCAGTGGGTTAAGCAACTGCCTTCGGCTCAGGTCATGATCCCGGAGAGCCGGGATCGAGTCCCACATCGGGCTACCTGCTCGGCAGGAAGCCTGCTTCTCCCTCTCTCACTCCCCCTGCTTGTGTTCCCTCTCTGACTGTGTTTCTCTCTGTCAAATAAATAAAATCTTTAAAAAAAAAAAAAAAAAAAAGAATTATTTCTGCTTTGATTTTCAAGTTAGACTTTGAGGAGTCATTCTCAACCCTCTCACACCTTGAAAAAAGCACACAAACACCTTTTTATTTGAATTGAATCTACTTGAGGAAATACATATGGAAATAACACAAACGCTAAATATGGGCAAATTATGTTTTACAAAGTTTGTTTCCATGCTGCCCTTTAAAGATAATTTCAGGGGCGCCTGGGTGGTGCAGTTGGCTAAACGACTGCCTTCGGCTCAGGTCATGATCCCGGAGACTCGGGATCGAGTCCCACATCAGGCTCCCTGCTCTGTGGGAAGCCTGCTTCTCCCTCTCTCACTCCCCCTGCTTGTGTTCCCCCTCTGGCTGTGTTTCTCTCTGTCAAATAAATAAAATCTTTAAAAAAAAAAAAAAGATTAATTTCAAAGATGGTAAATTTCCCCTATAGCTTTTGTATTTCACTTAGTCTTTCATCAAGTCCTATCCAAAAGTGTTCTACTCTTAAATAGTCAAGGTTTGAAGATTTCAAAACAGAAAGGAAATTAAACATTAGTGTTTTAAGTGACTTCAAGGGGTCAATCTTCAAAATAAAGGACTGGGTAGCTTTAAGTTTACTCGCTTATAAATTCCTCTTTTAGGATTGTCTAGGAGAATATTTATTTAAAGTACAGTAGACACTTGAAATTTTTAGATTAACATTCCTGGTGTGATAAAACTCATCATAAATGTCCTTTAAACAATTTTTAATTTTCTGGATCACAATTTGGGATTTTTTTTTAAAAGATTTTATTTATTTATTTGACAGAGAGAGAGATCACATGTAGGCAGAGAGGCAGGCAGAGAGAGAGGAGGAAGCAGACTCCCTGCCGAGCAGAGAGCCAGATGCAGGCCTCGATCCCTGGACCCTGAGATCATGACCTGAGCCAAAGGCAGAGGTTCAACCCTCTGAGCCACCCAGGCGCCCTACAATTTGGGATTTTAAGAGAGCAGGCTGGTCTCAAATTTTAGAGTTAACTCTGAGATCAAAATATAAACTTCAGGAACTTAATGTCCACATCTCTTTCTAGTATCAAATAATCCAGGACTCTTGCATATCCTAGGATGTCCTAATGGACACTCAGAAGCTTGACTATCTGTGGAAGATCACCAAGTGGCAAGAATATAGGCTCCCAGAACAAATAAGAAAATATATGTTTGTTACTATTCTTGCTGCTCTTTAACTTCTGTTCAAATCTCTTACAGTTTTCATGTAACAGAATTGCAAGTCTCAGAATAAAACACATTTTTCTAGGTAGAATGGAAACCAAAGAATGTATTCACCCAGACTAGCTTAAATTTTAGGTTCCTTGCTAAACTTGAACTTAATTAACTCTTAAGCCATCTACCTTGGACAACTAGAAACAGAACATTTGCTTTAGTTCACATATTACATTTTTGTTCCTTTTATAAACCATTAACTTTCTGCTAACTACCAGAAAAGAGAAGGAGGTGAGCCATCTCAATTTCTGACTGACATTTGTAGAGAAGAAGAAATTTTTCCTCTACCCTTCTAGATTCTTTTGGCTGGTCTATTAATTAAATTAACATAACAGAGATTAACAGGAGAAAAACAAATTTAATTGTGTATTATGGGGCCCCATAAGAATGTGAGACCCACAGACAGTCAGGCATTTGAGGTTTACATGCCATCTTGAGCCAAGAAGAAGAGGGTCTGGGAGTACCTGGGTGGCTCAGAGTGTTGAGCCTCGGCCTTCGGCTCAGGTCACGATCTCAGGGTCCTGGGATCGAGTCCCACATTGCACTCTCTGCTCAGCAGGGAGCCTGCTTCCCCCTCTTTCTCTGCCTGCCTCTCTGCCTATTTGTGATCTCTCTCTCTGTCAAATTAATAAAGAAAATCTTAAAAAAAAAAAAAAAGAAGAAGAGGGTCGGGGTCTGAAACTTCAAAAGGAAGGAAGGCAATTCACAGCAAGATGGAAAAAACAAATGTTTGGAAACAAATTTTTGCCATGCCATACAGACAATGGACATACATAGAGAGGAATGTGATCTCCAGAGCCTGACAAACTTCTCCCCAGTTTACCTCACTTAGCCCATATTCTTTAGAGTTATCTGGTGATAATTCTCTTCCTGAATCATGTTCTATCTAAATTCTTTTAGGCAATTAATGGGGAGATAAAAGCCCAGTCTTTTGGGCCTTGATTTATTTCAGCTGAAAGTAATCTACATGCCAAAGTGGTGCTTTTTTTGTCAAAGATAGATAGATTGATTGATTGATTTAATTTGACAGAGAGAAACACAGCTAGAGAGGGAACACAAGCAGGGAGAGTGAGAGGGGGAGAAGCAGGCTTCTGGCCAAGCAGGGAGCCTGATGTGGGGCTCGATCCTGGGACTCTCACCTGAGCTGAAGGCAGACACTTAATGACTGAGCCACCCAGGTCCCCCCAAAGTGGTGCAATTTGAAGAGGCTTATTCTGTATCCCTTCACCTTCTACTTGTCAGAAAATGCAGTGTTCTCTTTTCTCACCTATATTCTTGAGGTCTTATTCTAAGACCCTGGACAAAGTTTTTATCATCGTTTGTTGGCTATTAAGATCATGGAGCATGGGGTGCCTGGGTGGCTCAGTTGGTTGGGCAACTGCCTTCGGCTCAGGTCATGATCCTGGAGACCCGGGATGGAGCCCCACATCAGGCTCCCTGCTCAGTAGGAAGCCTGTTTCTCCCTCTCTCACTCCCCCTGCTTGTGTTCCCTCTCTGGCTGTGTTTCTCTCTGTCAAATAAATAAATAAAATCTTTAAAAAAAAAAAAAAAAGATCATGGAGCAGTTTGCCTAAACTAGAATTGAGGGTATTACAGAAGATAATATAATATATGCATAGGTTCACCTAGAAAAATATTTGTAAATGTTTCCAACTCTGAGTCAGACTTGACTGGGTACAGTCCCCTCCCATGATGGCAGTAGGACTTATACTTTCAATAAAAATATTCCAATACTCTCTAGTTTCTACCTTATTTGGATCTTAGATAGTAGTTATGATAACTGAAACCAACATATTTCTCTCTGTGTTAAATAATTCTGGAAGAAATCATTCTTTCATGCTTTTGTATTATCAATTCTAGGATCAAGCAAAAATAACTTAGCTACTCTATTCAAGAAATACTTATTCATAGAATATCAAACTATGAACCAACTTATTGATTGTAGCTTATTCATCAAGCTTACTGGTCAGTACTTATTCAAGAGCCTCATCTGGTGCTTCTAAACAATTCAGTACTTTAATGGGGTATATTTTGTCTAATCCCCTCCAGCTCCCTGCCTTGTAATACCCACCATAAAAATCATTCTGCCCTGGCCTAAAACCTTATAAATATTGTCTCCTGACTTCCCTTTCAAGATGCTACTAAGAGTCTATCAATGTACTATCTTTCCTTATTGCGATATAGCCTAATAAACTTAGTTTTAGTTGATCAATGGGGCTTGTAGCTGGTCTTTAAGGAAGCAGATTACAAATTGAGGAAAGTTCTGATTTTACCAAGGTAATTTGCCTATATGTTCCTTATTTCCTCCCAAAGAAAACATTCTCTTGGTCCTTCTCTCCTGATTTTCCTGTTAATCATGCTCCTGCCTTTTTTAACTTTTACAATTTACTTTTTAATCTCTCAACAAATAGACAAGGAAAAAAAACCTTTTAATGGGAATTATTCCATTAAGTATTTGAAGTTCCCGGCTCCCCAGAATTCCCAGCAAGCTCATTGGAGAGTCACATGGTTGTTTTATTATTCTGGCAATAATAAGACCCCAAATCCTATGCAATTCAACTTTGGGGTACCATTTGTTATACATTAAGAAAGAATTTACTGTGTAGTTTTTAGTTGTGAAACACTGAGTACATCAAGAACAAAAACTATCTAGATAAGAAAAATGCAATATTGCCACTATTTAGTGAAAGCTCATGAGGTAGAACTGAATGTCTTCTGACAGTTTCTAAGAACCTCATCTGAAGACAGGGTCCTGAAAAACATACATGTAATTGTAGTGTGTAAGCCTAGGAATGGATATCCAGCAGGAACATGATCAAAGGGTGGGGAATGCTCTGTATTTTCTATTTCTGCTAACTGTGCCCTACATTTTAAGTCTCAGGAGTAGATCAAAGCAGAATACTGTGAGGTAAAATGAAGATTCTCAGATGGAACACGCAGCAAGGGAGAAGGCCTAAGCTTCTCCTCACAAACAAGCCAAGCGCAGACAAGATTCTCACCTCAGGTTAAATATGGAAGTAGGCATCTTGGGGATGACATTCTTAGTATGTCTGTGTCTAGAGTTACGTCTCCCCCAATCTGAACCGTTGCCTTCTAACCTTGGCGCTTGCTATTTACTTGTGATTTTTGTTCACTGTCATGACAGGTATTCCCCTGGTCTCTATCCCATTTTCTGTATTTCATGCCTTATTCTTTCTTAGTTTTATCATTTAGTGGCATTTATCCTCGAGTAGTTTTTTAACAAAGGGTATATGGAGAGTATTTTCAAAATCTTTGCTCGTTTTTCCTCTTTTTAAAAGTCTTTGCAAGTTTTTATATATACCAGTAATTGTTTGAAAACCTGGTTGAATAGAGAGTTCTCTGTTTCAATTAAATTTTCCTTCAGAATTTTTAAGGCATTTCTGTACTGTTTTCTAGCATGTCAAAGATGGGGTTCCCGACACACATATGGCACCTTCGCATATGCATATGTTAATTTGGACCTTGAGAAAACAGCAGGAAATTCAGTCTGACCTCACCACTGTACCCACTTCTTCCTTCAAAGGAGGAGATAAATACTCCATGAAAAAGATACCCTTTCTGTACCAGTAGAAAGGGATGTGTTCTAATATTCAGAGACAGGGAATTTAAGGTCCAGAAGCCTTTATAAACAAACCTTGTTACCTATTTACCATTTACTATCCATAACCCAAATCCCTTTGTCTTGTCAATTCCTCACAAATTCATTGTCCTGTTGTCTAAAAGGTATAAAAGCTTCCTTTCTGGTGACTTCTGGTCTTCATTCTCTTATGAAGGCTCCTATGTACATGTAAAAACTCTATAAAGTTTGTATGCCTTTCTCCTGTTAATCTTTGTCAGTTTAATATTCAGACCCTGTCAGGAACCCTAACGAGGCTAAAGAAGATTTTTTTCTTCCCCTATACCACATTGCTGCCAAGACGCCCAAAGCAATTCTGAATTCTGTTTCTGCTTTTGGTCCCCTATCTCTTCCTGTCCCTTTCCTGAAAGCCTGAGAATCTCATCTTCTGTCCTAAATGTTTTAAATTTCACAATTATATGCTTTGGTGTAGGGCAATTTTAATCTGTTAGAATGGGTTCTTTCAATTTGGAAATTGGAGTCCTTCAGCTCTGGGAATTTTCCTTTATTTATTTCACTGTTGACTTCTTCCCCTTTGTTTTTTTTGTTTTTTTTTTTTCTGGCAATCTCATTACTGGGCTGCTGAAATTCATAGGCTGATTTAATATTTTTACCTTTTTCCTCCTATTTCATATTCCCTTGCCTTTTGCTGTTCTTTCTATGTGATTTATTCAATTTTATATCTCAATTCTTTATTAAGTTTTCTCTTATACTTTTCTTATTATACTTTTAACTTCCAAATCTTCTCTTTGTTCTATGAATGTTCCCATTTTTAAAAATACTGTCTTGTTCTTAAGAATAAAATACCTTCTCTTACCTCTCTCAGGACAGAGAAATGGAAAACTACTGAAACCACAACTTGAAAAATAAAAGAAAAAAAGCACAGAAACCACAATTTGCAAGATAGACAATTTCAGCAACAACTCATGTGTTCAGGAAAAAGAAAACCACAGACTCTTTCACAACAGCTTTGCCTAGCCTATCAAAGCAGTCAGAGACTCAAGTCTCTTGCAAATTCTGACCAATTCTTTCCTGTCATAGCCCTACCCTTCCTTCCTGCCCCTCCCCCATCTTTGCTAACTTCCTCCTAAAACCATCCTTTGACTAACTCCTCCCCAACAAAACTTTATAAAACTCAAGTGCCAAAGCTTCTCAGAGTTCATTTGATGGATTTCAATTGGCTAGTGTCTCCCTTTTATGGCATATTTCTAATAAATTATGCTTGGTATTTATTGTTGTAATCATAATAGTTCTTTGGTGGTCTCTTCTGGGAAGCTTTGAACAGAAATTATGTAACATTTTCTTTCTCCTACATATTTTCTTCCCTCAACAGGTACTTCTTCTGTTTTCTTGGTCTTTATCTTTCATGATAGAGACTTTCTTTAGAATTCTGGTAATCTTTAGCTTTCTGCTCATGATTGAGAGAAAAAGACTAAAGACTTGATTGGAAGTCTGAATACATAGAGAGCTCTTGTATACTTTGAGTTTACTCTAGGGCCATTCCTTTTGTTGGGTAATCCCAAAGGTCAGTTTCTCTATTTCTTCTCGCTTGGGTAACACATAGAGGAAGGTGTGCTAATATCCTGTCTAGAGGGTAAAGATATAGCAGCCATAGTTTGGGAATTGAATAGTTAATAAGTCTGTGGAAAGAAGATAAGAGTCTTAGCATGCACAATGCTTGTGATTATGTTGCCAGGGTAGAAGACCTCCCTCTGCCCTATGGTCCTTCTAGCTAGATTTAGAATCAAATTAACATGGGACCATTTAACAAGAGAAAATAAAATTTAATAGGTGTACGTATAGGCAATCCACTCAGACATGAAATTTCAAAGACAATGAGGCAACATGAAGCTTATAGAAGCTATGGAGAAGGGTAGGGTCAGAGGATACAAAGGGGAGGGAGGCCATTAGCAGGAGTGTGAAAGGAGATGCTTGTGCAGATAAGTTCTCTTTCAAAATTTTCCCTTTATGTTGTGAGTCACAAGTGAAAGTGATATAGTTTAAAAATGTACTGGGTATGAGGTGGAGGAAGATAGGAAGAGAGAGGGAGAAGAAAGAGAAAAAGAAGAAGGAAAAGAGGAAGAGAAAGAGAATTGTCTTTGTAGAGGGTTTAGAAGAGTAAAGATATTCCCTGTATCATTCTAGGTTCAATAGTTGGATCTATGAAATAAACTGACAATAGGCAGATTACCAGGAGAAATATATACAACTTTATTAATTTTTAATGTTACTTTCACAGGGGAATTGCAGGGAAAAAATAATGAATACTCAAAAAAGCAGTGAGATTTAAGAGCTTACATACAGTCTCTCTCTCTTTTTTAAAAAAATATATAGTCTTTTTTAAAAATTTTTTTTAAGATTTTATTTATTTGACAGGGAGAAACCCAGCCAGAGAGGGAACACAAGGAGGGGGAGTGAGAGAGGGAGAAGCAGGCTTCCCGCTGAGCAGGGAGCCCGATGTGGGACTCAATCCCAGGTCTCCGGGATCATGACCTGAGCTGAAGGCAGTCACCTAACCATTTCCTAGGACTTTGTTTCATTTTTTGGTTGAAGTGAGGTTGCACCTACAGTCATATTTCCACTAGGAGGAAAAAGTAAGAACAAAGTGGGGTGGGCTCTCATGCTATGTTAAGGGAAGGACAATACATTTCTACTTTCTGCTCTTCAGCTGGGGAGAACTCATTCAAATAACCACAACTAACTACAAAAGAAGGAGAAACATAATGTCTGGCTAAGTGGCTAAATGTCTTCTTCCTCTTGGAAAAAAGGGAAGAAAGATTTTATTTATTTACTTGTTTAGTTATTTACTTATGTAGATATGTACTTATGTATGTATGTATTTTTAAATAGGCTCTATTCCCAATGTGGGGCTCAAATTCATGACCATGCAACCAAGAGTTTCATGCTCCACTGAGCAACCAGGTACTTTTTTTTTTTTTTTTAACGAGAAAAGATTTTAAATGTCCATTTGATAGGTTTACTATAGGGAGATTTCCCTCTTTTTCTATTATTTGGAAGAGTTTGCATGTAACAATGATCTCTTCCTTAAAGGTTCAATATAACTCACACCTAAAATCTTAAGGGTTTGAATTTTTTTTTTATGGGAATATTTTGAATTCATGATTGGAAGCACTTTACTGGAGATAGAACTATTTAGGCTTTTTATTTCTTCTTGAATAAGTCTTACTAAATTATATTTTTCCAAAAAAATTTGAACTTTTGATCTAAAGTTTCAAATGTATTGGCATAAATTTATTTGTATGATTACTATTTATGCAGTATTAAAATATTTATTGAATGTGCAAGTACCTTTTTCCCTTTTTCTGATACTAATATTATGTGTGGCCTTCGTCTCTCTTTTATCTGAACAGAATTTTGTTGTTTTTTTGTTTTTGTTTTTGTTTTAAAGATTTTATTTATTTGACAGAGAGAAACACAGCTAGAGAGGGAACACAAGCAGGGGGAGTGAGAGAGGGAGAAGCAGGCCTCCCACCGATCAGGGAGCCCGATGTGGGACTTGATCCTGGGTCTTCGGGATCATGACCTGAGCCAAAGACAGTCGCATAACCAACTGAGCCACCCAGGCGCCCCCAGAATTTTGTTTTATTAGTCTTTTCAATAACCAACTTTCAGCTCTATAGCTCCTTCTTATTGTATCTTTGCTTTCCAGTTTCTTCTTTTCTGCTCTTTCCTTTTTAACTTTCTTCTTTTGTTTATTCAATTGTTCTTTTGTTTGCCTCTTAAGCTTGTTCACTTCCAGCTTTTCTTATTTTCGAAGAAAAAATTTTTCTGTATATGCTGCTTCAGATGCATCCTAGGAGTATGGATATTTAGTATTTTCATTATCACTCAGTTTAGGATTTCTTTTTCTTTCTTTTTATTTTTTTAGCTTATTTATTTATTTGAGAGCCCAAGCCATGGGCTTGAAGCAGAAGGAGAAGCAGACTCCCTCCTCAGCCCATGTGGGGCTCAATCCCAGAACCCTGAGATTATGACCTGAGCCAAAGGCAGACACTTAATTGACTGAGTCACCCAGGTGTCCCTGGGCTTTCTTAATCTCTATAATGATTTCTGCTTGGTTGCATGCATTATCTAACATTATACTTTTAAATTAACAGATAATATGTTTGTTATCTTTTTATTAATTTTTAATTTAATTGCACTATAGGCAGAGGTTGTGGCCAGTAGAATATTCTGTGTATCAAGCATTGTTACCCTCCCTCCTTACTCTAGCACCTTTTTATTGAAAGAAACCTATCCTTCTTAACTTTCTTTTCCTTCAGGAGAAGTTTCCGGTGTTCCTATCTTCTACTTACACCCACTAGCCCCATACAATATTTGCTTGAATCCCTAGAGTAAGTGGAATATAGGCTCAAACACTAACTCATGCCACATATATAATTTTTAGCCTACTATATAGTGAATTGTTTATAATACAGTAGATAGCATTTATTGAGGGGTCACAAAGTGCTGGGCATAGTACTAAAAATCTTACATACCTTATCTTATTTAATCATCCCAACACCACCATTACTAACCCCCATTTTTCAGACTAGAAACTGAGACAACAAAAAATTGAATAACTTTTCTCAAGTCATGAAGCTTCAAGTGTTAACATCAAGAGAAGAACCCAGTGTTTGTTGGATCCTAAAGCCTATACTATGTAAGCACTCAAATAAGGTTTGTTGAACAAAGAATTCCCTGTTTCAGTAGATGATGGCCAAAAGGAAGTTCATTACAACTGGGTCATGCATTCACCTAATACTCTTCCGTGTCACTTATAAGGTGCCTGAGTGGCTTGTAGGGTGCCTGGGTGGCTCAGTCAATTAAGCATTCAACTCCTGATTTTGGCTCACGTCATAATCTCAGGATCATGGGATCAAGCCCCATGCTCAACCTGGAGTCTGCTCAAGATTTTCTCTCTTCCTCTCCCTTTGCCCTTTCACCCTGCTCTCTCTCTCTAAAATAAATTAAAAGATTAAAAAAAAATCTTAAAAAGAAGCATTCAACACTTGTCAAATTTACACTTAGAAGTTTAGAATTTCTTCCTTTTGAACTATTTCAAGTCATCTACAAGACAACAATATGAAGAATTACAAGACAGTTGCCACCTATCTTTTAATATCAGCTGTTTCAGAGTTACATGTTTTTTGGACAAACCTATAGATACCCTCTAACCACATCCTTCTTCAAAATGCTCTCTGTTAATGCTGCTAAAGCTCAGGAAATTGCAAGTTTTCTAAATTGCTTAAGATAATTCACAATCTTTCTCAAAAGTTACCTTTTGTCATTTCTTGCCACATAATTTATCTTTTTCCTCATTATATATGTCCTTTCCACAATTCATTACATATATATTTTAAAATTTTTATTGCATATATATGTTTATATGTATAAAATTTAAAAATAAAAAACTAAATACATCTTATGGAATATGCTTTATTACTCATTTTTAGAAGTTTGTGAGGTTTTTTTTCTTTTTTGGTGAATTTAATCACAACAAGCAATATTTGAATTATCTTTTAATTATCTACTGTTTCTATCATAAAGTGAAAGGAAAACTTATAATATGTATTGGCTAAAATAATAACACCATAATGATTACATCTATTGTGATAAAAATACATAACACAAAACTGATCATTTTAGCCATTTTTAAATGCAAAATTCAATGGCATTAAGTGCATTCTCAGTGCTGTATAACCATTACCACTATCCATGTCCAGAACTTTTTCATTATCACAAACGGAAACTGTACCCATTAAACAATAGTTCCCCATTCTCCCCTCCCCCAGTCCTTAATAATCTTTATTCTACTTTCTGTCTCTATGAATTTGCCTATTGTAGGTGCCTCATGTAAGTGGAATCAGACAATATTTGTCTTTCTGTGTCTGGTTTCACTTTGTACAATGTTTTCAAGATTTATCTGTGTTGTAGCATGAATCAGAATTTCATACCTTTTTTTTTTAAGATTTTATTTATTTGACAGAGAGAAACACAGCTAGAGAGGGAACACAAGCAAGGGGAGTGAGAAAGAGGGAGAATTAGGCTTCCCACAGATAGGAAGCCCAATGTGGGACTCAATCCAGGGACTCCTGGATCATGACCTGAGCTGAAGGCAGATGCTTAATGGGACTGAGCCACTCAGGTGCCCATCTTACCTTTTTAAGGCCAAATAATATTCCATGGATATATATCAAATTTTATCTGTTCATTTATTTATGGATATTTAGGTTATTTTCATCTTTTAGCTAACGTGAATAATGCTTCCATGAACATTGGTATACAAGTATCTGAGTAATTCCTTTCAATTCTCTCGGTTGTATACCTAGGAGTGGAGTTGCTGGATCATATGGCAATTCTATGTTTAACTCTTTGAGAACCACTGAACTGTTTTCACAGCATTAAATTGTTTTATATTCCAACCAACAATGCACAAGGGTTTAAATTTCTCTTCATCCTTGCCAATGTTTGATATTTTCTGCTTTGTTTTGTGTGGTAATATCTATCCTACTGGGTATGAAGTGGTATCTTATTATGGTTTAATCATATCTGGAGTCTCATTTGAGAGACAAGGGAACCGAAATTAGGAGAAACAAACACAGTTAGTAGGTGGTAAAGGAGAAACTAGAGTCAGGGTCTCCTAACTTGAACCAGGGCGTTTTCTTCCTCACAATCTTGCTTTATTGTATCATTATGATATTTTCTATTTGACTCTTTATATATTTTTCCCAAGTTACATTTAGAGATGAAAGACAGTACTGTCTATGTAGTATTTGGTCTAATTGTATGAGACTATTGTTCTTGCAGGCCAACACAATCAAGTATCATGAAGTTTGTATGGTTCAAATCAGTATTGAAACATGCTCTTTTGGTGTCTGGGTGGCTCAGCTCCTTGAGCAGCCAACTCTTGATTTTGGCTCTGGTGGTAGTCTCAAGATCACAGAAGCATGAAGCCTGCTTGAGATCTTTCTCCCTTGCTCTCTGCCCCTCCCCCCACCTTGCACATAGTCTCTCAAAAGAAAGAAAGAACGAAACAAAGGAGCAAACAAACTCCTTTTATCAAGGGTATTTTTGGGGAAAAATACACTCATATGAGTCATAGACCTTACCAGTACCAAACCTTGCCAAAATGATTTAATTGATACACAGATATAATATAGACACAAATGTAGCATTTATTCCTGGAGAGGTACATCTTCCTAATTTCCCCTTTCTCCCACCCTGGGATGCATTTTAGTTTTGGAGTAATAGATGAGCACTTATTAGTGTATTCTCAGAGAAAGTCACTTGGTAGAAAGTTTTCCATGACTAATTCTCATTGCCTACTCAGTCATGCACACCAATCTATAATTCCAGATTTATGTACCATCAGATATCAAGACAGGGTATAGCCTGTTAAAAAGGCACTTTCAGGCAATGAATTCTCTATATATTTCCACTAGTGAATGCCATTAGCATGTTTACAAGGCAGGGTGGTTAATGTCAACCATTTCCTCCCACATCCTTGGTAGAGAGTAAATGAGTCACAGGCCTGTTAATTCTCTTCTGTTCCAAAACATTTATGTTACTGGCCTCTTAAGGCATAAACTGTATACTGTACGATGGTGTGCCAACTTCACAAGGTATCCTCTCCTGGTGGGCAACTTCAGCAGCTCTGGGTGATGGGACACATGTTAAGACAAGTGAATATTATGGGCATGAGCTCTTTGTCAAATTTTTTGCTGTAAAGTTATTGTTCTGGCTTGAGTCTGTGTGTGGACACCATACACACAAACTGGCAGAAGTAGTTTTGTCAGGGCAGGTAAGACTAGACCTGAAATGTGTATCTATCCTGTGATAACAAGTTGTTCCATCTCCATGATGGAAGGGATTCAGTGTAATCAATCTGTCACAGGGTTGCCTGAATTCCCAGGGAATAATGTCATATTCAGGTTCATTGCCTCCCTTTATTATTGTTAGTAGTAGTAGCTACAACCTCCATCTGGTGAGGAGAAAATGATGTTATTAAATCTATGTGTATTTGTTTGCTAGAGCTGCCATAACAAAATGCCACAGGTTGGGTGGCTTAAATAATAGAAATATTTTCTCACAGTTCTAGATGTAAATGTCTAAGATCAAGGTGCTGGCAAATATGGTTTCTCCTAAGAGCTCTCTTTAACTTGCAGATGGCTGCCTTCTTATTGTGTCCTCACAGGGCCTCTTTGTATGCACTCATTCCTAGTATCTCCCTAATCTCCCCCGCCCCCCACTTTTTTTTTAAGATTTATTAATTTATTTGAGAGAGAGAGTGCATGCAAGTGGGGGGAAGGACAGAGGGAGAGAATCTTTAAGCAGACTCCCTGCTGAGCACAGACCGCCCTCCCCCTGACATCTCACAACCCATGAGATCACAACTGAAGTTGAAACCAAGAGTCAGATGCTTAGCTGACAGAGTCACCCAGGTATCCCTGATCTTCCCTTCTTCTAAAGACACTGGTCATATTGGATTAGGGCCCACCTTTATGGATTCATTTTAACTTAATTACCTTTTTAATGGTCCTATTTCCAAACAGAGTCACATTCTGAGGTTATGAGGGTTAGAGCTTCAACATATGAATTTTGGTGGAATACCATTCAGTCCATAAATCCATCATTTGGATCACCCAAATTAATATCTTTTTCATATGCAAAATACCATTCCAATAGCTCAAAATTCTTAACCAACTTCAGGATCACCCCCACATCCCAGATCTCATCTAAATATTATCTAAATCAAGTAAAGGTGAGACTCACGGTTTGATTCATCTTGAAACAAAAATTCCTCTCTATTGTCTGAAGCTGTGAAACCAATCTATCTACTTCTGATAATGATAGGACTGGCATGGGGTAGAAATTCCCATTCCAAAAGGGAGAAGTCAGAAAGAAGAAAGGGGCCACAAGTCCTTTAATAATAATAATGATAATGATAATAATAATAATAATAATGTAGCAGAGTAAATTCCATTACATTTTAAGGCTCAAGAATAATTGGTTTGATTCTCTGTCCTCTGGTCCCAACAGAGTGGTGCCCCTGCCTTCTGGGTCCACAGGGACAGTAGTATCACCTAGAGGCCCTGGACAGTAGCCTGCTCTGAAGGCCTATCTATAAATATAGTAATATATTGAGGTACTGGATTTGGGTTTCAACACTTGAGTTTTTCAGGGAGGGGCACAATTCAATCAATAACACCATGCATAGCTTCTTTTCTGACCACCATGAACACTTGTACATGGGACCATTAAGCAAATACTGGGGTGACTGGGGAAAGAGGGTTACTTATATCCAGAGTAAGGGCCATCTTGTCTACCTGATTATTGAACTCTTTCTCCAGAATGGATGCCCTCTGGTGGCACTTACATGGGACAATAATATCTTCCCATTCTATGTCCATTCTGAGAACCCCATCCCACACCTTTCTCTTTGTCCTTTTGTTGTCAGTCTTCCCATCCTTTTGTTATCAAGTCTCTGTGTAAGTAATCAACCATTAGCCATGAATTAGTGTAGATATAGATTACAAGTCACCTTTCTTTTAGGAAGTGCACAACCAAATATATGATCCAGATTTCTGCCCAGGAAGTGTTTCTCAACCACTCTCAGAATACCTGTAAGTAGGACTATAGTGCAGTGGCCTTCCATTTTTAGCTGATGTCAGCATATCATGAGTCTCATCCACAAATCAGGCCTGCATTTTTTCCTACTCTGCTTTCTGGGCATAGAACATTCCATATAAAACCTTAAATGTAAGATGAAAAAAAAGGCAGCAAAATAGTATACCTAGTAACCAAGCAGCTCTAATTTGCCAACTTGTGCAGTTTAATTGTACTTCTTTTTTTTTTTTAAGATTTCATTTATTTATTTGACACAGAGAGATCACAAGTAGGCAGAGAGGCAGGAAGAGAGAGGAGGAAACAGGCTCCCTGCTGAGCAGAGAGCCCGATGTGGGCCTCAATCCCAGGACCCTGAGATCATGACCTGGGCTGAAGGCAGAGGTTTTAACCCACTGAGCCACCCAGGCACCCAGTTTAATTGTACTTCTTGCTCTACTTGGGCCTAGTCTTCTATATAGCATTGCCATTATAAAATGCTGCCACAATAATAAAATGTACCCATGTAATGCTATGATCATATAACACTTAGTTTGTGATTGACAGTTTGGGTAAGCTAATACTTGGATGTTCCACATTTAAAGAGTCAGGCTCTACCAGGTCCTAGGAATAGGTGAAGAGCTACTTTTCAAATGAAGCATAGTTGTCAGAAGAAGGTGTGGCCATCTTCCAGAACTCTAGAGTTCTCTAATATGACTCTGCTATTAAGGTTTCCTGGAGGCTGAATGCAACATCTCTACCTCCCAAAGATGCTTCCAATATCAGTGGGACTGCTGCCACCCGCACAAGTAACAGGGAAGCTTGCACTATATCTTAGACTTGCCACAAAACTTCCAACTCTGGACTTTACTCAAAATAGAAGGCTTATGGGTTACCTGGTACAAGAAAGGGATCAATATATCAAAGAGAATATAGGTTGTCAGTTTAAAGAGTTCCTCCAAGCATGATGCCTCTTTCTCTCTGTGGTACAATAACACAGGCAGCAATTTCTTTCATTTCAGAGGGTAATCACAACATATCCTCAAGTCATTGGACCCCTAAAAATCTACCAAAAAGGAAGGTGTTGAACTGTGTGGGGCTTATCTACCATTCTATGGCAAGACTGTGTCCATGGGGCTCCTGGATGGCTCAGTTCATTAAGCATCTGCCTTTAGCTCAGGTCATGATCCCACGGTCCTGGGATGAGCCCCAGGTAAGGCTCCCTGTTCAGTGGGAGTCTGCTTCTCCCTCTCCTCCCCACTTGTGCTCTCTCTTGCTATCTTTGTCACAATCTGTCTCTCTCAAATAAATTTTAAAAATCTTAAAAAGAAAAGAAAAAGACTATGAACTCTTCTAGAAAAGAGCAAGATAAAGAAGATTAAAAGCTATGTATGGAAGGGACACAAGGGTAGTTTAGTCAGTTAAGCATCTGGCTTTCAGTATCTGCTCAGGTTGAGATCTTGGGGTCATCAGATTGAGCCCCACATCAGGCTTACACTCAGCAGGTAGCCTGCTTGAGATTCTCTCCCTCTCCCTCTCCAGCTCATGAGCTATTTCTCTCAAAATAAATAAACAAAACTATATGGAGGAGAAAAAGAGATATAGTCCAGAAGTAAGATGGTGAATGTTCATTCCTATCCTTGACACATGAAGGCAAGATGCTTTTATCTTTGCTAAAAGGAATTGGAAAGAGAGACAGGAGGATTATGTACTAAGTCATTAGTTCATACCAATTTCCAGAAGCTATACTGATTTGCCCCATAAATATACCATACCCAGGATCACAGCTGTAATTGGCATCACTCTGATTAAATTTCTGGTAAAATTAAATACAGATTTTCTAAAACAGATGTAGCTTTTGCACCAGCAAAGAATTAAGTGGGATGATGATAGAAATCACCACTTTGCATCTTTCAAGTGTATGTTGGTAATACAAATCTTTAGAATTTTCCCAAGGAAGAAGAATAACTTTTGGAACACCATCTTAGTAGGTTTCTACTTGAACTTTCTTACTGTAATGGCGCTCACTCTATCAATCAAACAACAGTTACTAAATACTCCTTTTCCATCATACTTTCTGAGAGTAGGAAAGTAACTATAGAATGGCTCCATCATGGCATTACATCCAATGTGAAATTCACTCTGGTTGAGATTCTGTCTGCCACCTGGCCTCATAAGGTCCAGCTCTGACTAGTAGACTTGGATTTTGTTTGTTTGCTTTTGTTTTGCTTTGTTTTGTTTTATTTTGTGTCTCTGGGGATTAGTTTCAGTTCAAAACCAGTATCAAATAACCCCAAAAGATATTTTTTTACCTTTTCCCAGTTTTTTCACACTGGTAATTGGCTCACTTATCCTTGGGGAAAGTTTTACTAAAGATTCACAAAACACAACTGTGATCACATTTCAGAGTCCTTTGGGGATCCAAGTCTGTGAACTAATTTAGTTCTACAAACTGGATAAGGGGTTGTGAATCCCCATTACAATGACTTAAGTTTTTGCTTGCTAGACCTAGAATCACTATCTGAATATGCTAAGAGGCATGTTGCTATGCTGCCTTTATATTTAATTCCTAAGGTCTGTGACCAATTATACATTATCACATATCCCTATAGGTCATATCCTCTAATTATTGCTTCATCTCTTGTGTGTTATTCTGGTAACTGTGCTCACCTTGTTAGTGAAGCCTAGTGATATTGCCATGCTTCGTCCACTTCTGGATCTTTTCATTCCATTTGAGGTGAGAGTACTCTATTCCTTGGCAATATCCTTTGCTGACATCTCTGGCAGACAAGAAGAGCTTTATAAGGATAATGCATTGGTATAGGGATTGTCCTCAAGGTTTTCAGGGAGGCATGTGGTTCACAGTAGCAGAGCAAGTAAATCATACTAGATTCATGCCATCATTCTTGTTTCTCTGAGCCTTTAGATTGTTTCCGCTACACTATTCTAGGGAAGTTGATGGGCAATGAATTGAGCCCAAGATTCAATTAGCCAACTTAGGAGAATATTTGTGCTTCTTCTAAGTGCTGAGTTAACATATTAAATTCTAACTGATAGGGAGGTGCACCTAACTGGTAACTTCAGTCCAATCAACTCTTGCATTCATCACCACTGGTCTCACATTTTTGGACTCTAATCTCATACATGTTCCCTAGATTCTTGGCAATAAAATTGCTGAAACTATGCCTTTTTTTTTTTTTTTTAACATATATAGGCTGTTTCCTCCTGGATAAGGTCTTGTATTTATTTCCCTGTCTGAGTTATCATTATGGGTTGAATTGTGTCTCCACAAACTTTCATGTGTTAAGTTCCTAAGCCTTGTTACCTCAGAATGTGACCTTTTTTGGAGATCAGGTCTTTATAGAGGTAATCAAGTCAAAAGGAGGTCATTAAGGTGGACCCTAATCCAATATGACTGGTGTCCTTATAAAAAGAGAACATGCAAACAGGGAGAACACCAAGTGATAAAGGCAGAGATCAGGGTGATATTTCTACAAGGCAAGTGATGCCAAAGATTGCCAGAAAACCCCCAGAAGCTAGGTAAGAGCCATAGAACAGATTCTCTTTCACAGTCCTCAGAAGGAAGCCAACCCTGGCAATACCTTGATTTTGAACTTCTAGCTTCTAGAACTGTGAGACAATTAATTTCTATTATTTATGCCACTCAATTTGTGGCACTTTTTATAGTGGCCCTAGCAAACTAAGACATTTGTGTTGGAGCTCATTCTCACTGTGGGACTAGGAAGAATAAAGGATGGTAGAGGGGATTCAGAGAATTGTAATCTTGGAGACAACTGCCCAAGGTATAGTCATTAAAATAATTTCATACAAGGGAAGTCATTAAAATAATTTCATTGGTTTCTTCAAACAGCTAAGAAGGGTCTGCCCTATGCTAGGGAAAAAGGTTGGGGTGTGAGTAGGAGTGGGTATTCAGGATTTTAAAGTTCTCAACCTCATTCACCTCTGCCAAAATGAGCCTATCCTCTACCTCAAGGTTTACCTCCTACCCACAGGTGACTTTTCTTTCATGTAAGAGATCATGACAGAGTTGAGTGTCAGTTTTGTTATAACTCTGCAACCATTAAAATTGGCACTTGTGCTTGATTTTTAGTTTTATTGACTATGCAATGGAGGCTTTCTAATCTTTCACTCAGTTTCCAAATCAAGCATTCAAAGCCTAAAATTTGTCCTTTACCCTTTCTAGGGCCATCAGAAATCACCAACAAGCCTAAAACCTTTATGATTTCTATTGTTACAGCAGCAATTAAACGCCACAGTGATTTGATCTCCTAATGCCTTCAACCTGTGCATTTTCTTGTGCTACTATTGATAATCTGGGTAACTGTAATGCCACTACATTCTGTGGATTATCAGTGTTTCACTTTCTTTCAGCAAGGGGGTTAGTCATTGTTCCTCAAAAATGTTAGCAATCAGATCTGAGAATCCCATTTTGAAGGAATGTTTCCTAGAACCACTTCTGGTATGAGTTACTGTATCAGTCAAGTTCTGGTAGAAAACACTGCACATTTAAGTAGAAACACTGTACAGAGTTGAAGAAAAATACAGGTAAATTGATTTTTGACAAGAGTGCTGAGACAATTCAATGAGGGAAAGAATAGTGTTTTCAGCAAATAGTGCCAATCTACATGCCAAAGAATCATGTTTGGACCCCTACTTCCTTCTTTCTTCTTCAGCACTCCATTTCCTTAATACAAAAATTGACTGCGGCGGCGCCTGGGTGGCTCAGTTGGTTAAGCCACTGCCTTCGGCTCAGGTCATGATCCCGGAGACCCGGGATCGAGCCCCACATCGGGCTCCCTGCTCGGCGGGAAGCCTGCTTCTCCCTCTCTCACTCCCCCTGCTTGTGTTCCCTCTCTAGCTGTGTTTCTCTCTGTCAAATAAATAAAATCTTTAAAAAAAAAAA
>PITA01025878.1:0-23611 GCA_004023965.1 Spilogale gracilis
TTGCTGTCTGCAAACAGTCGTCTCAGGACACAAACCCAAGGCACACGAAAAACAGTAATAGTGACAATAGCATCTCGGAGGTGGGCGCTGGGGGACCCTGTGAACACAGGTCAGGAGTCTCCCTTGCTCAAAATGGGCTATGCTCCCCACGGCCCCCTCAACCGAGGTGTCCACCAGGACCCTCCCACTGCCGGGTGAACTCTGCACGTGCCCACCTTCTCCCTGTGCTCCAGACCTGTCTCAGGTCCTTTGCCCTGGCCATGACCTCTGCGGACGCCCCGTCTGCCTGGCTCCGTCTTGGTCCTTCCCTGCTGTTCCAGGGTCGGCTTCTCTTGAGCCTCCCAGAACCCCCAAAGACTGCCCCAGACTGGCTTCCTGCCCCTTGCCACCAGCGCAGCCCAGGCGCCCACTAGTGGTGCCCACTGCACCCTGGGCCGCCCACCCCCAGGTCCCCGACAGTCCCCAGAAGTGTGGGTGTGGTCCTTCTCTGACAGCTTAGGGTTGAGACTTTGAGCTTTCCCTGGCCACTTTTCCTTCTTCAGGACAGCCGCTCTCCGAGGAGGCCGGCAGTTGTCTGGCGGCAGGCCTCACAGCGCCGACGCGAGGGACAGGTCACCTGCTGTGGTGGCCCTGAGCTGCTGCGGCCTCGCAGTGAGCTCTGGGCTGCGCCTGAGCCCCGTGCTGTTTCCGCACAAAGCACAGGAATAAACACGACGGCTACACTTCACTCGCTCCGGAAGCGGGGGGCTGACCTTGGACCTGGACACATGAGAGCTCCAGGGGCCCCCGCCCTGCCAGCGGGGCTGGGTTGGCCCTCCGGCTCAGAGGGACGTCTGCCTGCCTCGTGTTGGGAAAGCCAGTGCTTTTCCTCCCTCCGCAGAGCACAAGCGGTTTGGGAATAAGGCGATAATTTCGAGAGTGTGCATTCATTGGGCTGTGTGCCGCGCCCTGCGCAGGGCCCTCCAGGAAACGGGAAGAGTGGGCTCAGCCTCCCTCGCGGTGGAGGTGGTAGGGCCGCGTCTACGCGGCCGTCTCCCGGTGTGGCGCTCCCAGGATCATCCCGAAACCTGGAGGGCGGGCCTGGAAGGGCAGCTGAAAGGTCTCCCCCTCCCTGAGCACCTCCCCCATATCCCGCGGAGACCCCGGCGGCCATCCCCACGGTGGGATGCCCCCCACATCAGTCCCCGGGCGGCTCCCCAGCGCGGCGGCGGGCCCGGTGCCCACTGTCCTCGGCCAGGGCAGCCGCCCAGGCGTCCTCATCCCGTGCTCCGGTCTCCCGCTCCGCCCGCGCCCGCGGGCCGAGGAGGAAGCACCCGGCATACAGTAGGCGCTGCGTGAATGCTCATCCCGTTATTTCCTTGGCGGTTAAGAGGCCTTCGGAAGACGACTGAGCGAGGGCGCGCGTGGAGGGCGGCCGAGTGGGCAGGGGCAGCGCGAGCCCGCGGGGCCAAAACTCCTCCCGCCTTTCCCACTCTGCAGGGACCAGGTCCACGCGGCTCGCAGACCCGCCTTGGCTCGCAGAGTCCCGGCCACGCACGCGTCCCCAGTGGGCCGAGCTTGCGCGGGTGGCGTGTGGCCGGGGGCCTGGGGATCGGGACCCCCCTAAGCGACCCCGTCCCCCGAGGGACAGCCTAGCGCTTGGAGCGTGTAACGGGGCTCGGTGCCCGCGCCGTCCTTTCCTCCGCCGCACGCAGCAGGCGCCTGGGAGGCTCGCGGCCACCCTCTGCGGTGACCTGTGCTCCGAGACAAAAATATGGAACGCTTCACGAATTTGCGTGTCATCCTTGCGCAGGGGCCATGCTAATCTTCTCTGTATCGTTCCAATTTTAGTATATGTGCTGCCGAAGCGAGCACAGCCCAGACGCCCCGCACGAAGCTATTTAAAGCTCAAAAATAAAATCCTTTTTCAGTTAGGTCAAATTTGTGTAAGTATAGTCACCCTTTTTTCCAGTATTCCGTGTAAATGACTATCTCCTACTATAGCGCCTGCTTTGGATGTCTCTGATCAACCCTCAAATATTAACTAATTTACTCTCCAAATTCAGTTTCGCAGGCGCGAAGGCTTGTGGGAATGATATGCAAAAGACCCGGACCAGACGCAGCCCCGCCCCTGGCCAGGAGAGAGGGCGGGGCGGCCGTGGGCCGGCCGCCGCTATCCCAGCGTTCCCTTCGAGCGCAGGGAAGCCGCTCTTGCCGCCGTGGAGACTCGCTGGCGTCAGCAGGCCGCGGAGGCGGAAGATGGCGGCGGCGGCCGCGGGACGTCGGTGAGCAGCGCGGCCGCGGCGAGAACGGCCGATGGCGGCCGGGAGGTGCCCTCGGGAACCCGCGGGCCGTTAGGGCGCGACGGTGGGCGGCATGTCGGAGCACGCGGCGCCCGGGGCCCCGGGGCCCGGGCCCAACGGCGGCGGCGGCGGCCCGGTCCCCGCGCGCGGGCCTCGCACCCCCAACCTCAACCCCAACCCTCTCATCAACGTGCGCGACCGGCTCTTCCACGCGCTCTTCTTCAAGATGGCTGTCACCTATTCGCGGCTCTTCCCACCCGCCTTCCGCCGGCTCTTCGAATTCTTCGTGCTGCTCAAGGTGACCGAGGCCGCGACCCCTGACCCCTGACCCCCGCCGGCGGACCCCCTCTTTCCCGGGTCCCTCGCCTGCGGAGGCTGGAGCCTCGGGAGCCCGGCTCTGACCCGCCAGGGATCCCCGCCCAGCGCAGCGACCCCCGACTGTGCCCGCTGGGATCGCCGGCCCTGTGCTGGCGGCGGGGCACACTCCCCTCTGCACTCCCCCCTGCCGGGGCACACCCCGTGGCCGCCTTCCTGCCCTGGGAGCCTCTCTCCACGTCTGTCGTCACCCGCTCCTTTCTTGGGGCTCTCCCCTCTAGGATCTTCTAGCCGCCCCGTCCACTCTCAGGGGACCGTGGCCTGGCCGGGGACAGTCACCGCCAGCTCTGCTGCCTCAGCAGGGGCCTCGTGCGAACCCACTTCCCATTGTCCCTCGGGGCCGAGAAGTGTCACCGTCAGCACACCTTGGGGAGGACGGGCACCGGCCACGGTCCTTCTAAGCAGGGGCCTCGCTGCACTGACCGCTGCGGCTCTTCGGAGACGGTGCTGGGTCCCCGAGCACAGTGCTGCTTGGTCTTGCTTCAGAATGCCCCACCCTGGGGCTGGAGGTGCTGGGGTCCGCACGTGAGCTGGGGGGCCGCTGCTGGCCAGCCCAGGTCAGTCAGGAGCGCGGGCACGTGGGGTTTGCTGGCCCCTGGTTCTGGCCTGCCCCGGGTGACCCCAGCCCTCCAGAGCATCACGGCCCCCTGTGCAGGATTCCCGGAGCGGGCTTCTGTTGTCGGGCTCCTGACTTCCTGGGTAGAGCAAGCACTGCCTTCCCCCGATGGCCTCCGCTGAGGGCAGGTCCCCGTCACGTCGGTTGTCCCGCTGCTCCCTGACGCGGGCCGGCCTGGCACACCGATGTCCGTGTGCTGGGTCGTCCCCTGTCCTGAGAGCTCTCCTCTCTGGCCCGGGCATGTGCGGGCTAACGCCCCCTGGCCGCCTGCAGCTCGCGGACCTGCCCGAGCCCTGCTGCCTTCCGTCCCGCTCAGGGCGCAGTGAGGACTGGGAGCAGCGGATGGAGGTGCTGCCGGGTCCCAACGCTCTGTGTCTCTGCTTCCCGCCTCCCCAGCGTCTGGGGCGCTCTCCGCAGGGACCGGGGCCCTTCGTGGGCTTCCTCCTTCCTGTCTCGTCCTGTGGCCCCCGTGAGCTAAGCTCGCGCCCGGACCCCTCATTCCCGCATGGGCCAGCCCGCGGGGAGCAAGAGGCAGTGAGTGCCTGGGACCCACGTCCCGCAGCCTTGCCTTCCACCTCTGCTGTCTGTCTTCCTGGCATCAAGGCCAGACCAGGACCTCCCGAGTCCTGGAGCGGTGGGCACCGGGTGCCCCAGCCTGTCCGGTTGGACTCTGAACCTTGGGCAGCCGGAGCCTGCAGCCGAGCGATGCCTGCAGCGTAACTGGGGCTCTGACACTCTGCCGCTCCCACTCCCTCACACCTCCGAGGGATGGAGGTGACCCTCGGGGGGCGGGCCCTCGAGGAGTGCTGGAGAGGGCACCTGGGGCCTCTGTGCGATCACACACGGCTTCCACCAGCCCCCCTCAGGTCACGTGCCCCTCTGTGGCAGGACAAGTCGCTCACACTGTGTCCTGTTCCCTCCCCACTGGGACCCAGCTTCCCCAGTCCAGCGTGTCCTTTGGGTTTAATTTCCAGCTCCACCTCTCCAGGCCGTGGGGCTTCTGCCTTGGTTTCCTCATCTGCAAACTGGGGCAGTGGCAGACGCATGTGTCCCCAGGAGAGGTGCCTGGACAGCCCCTGGCACCAGGCCACCCCGTGCTCAGTCCTTTTGGCCCGGCGCGGGCAGTGTGCTCGACGTCAGGCCTCATTGTGCGGCTGCTTTGGGTTCAGCAGTCTCGGGGAGAGGGGCTGGGGCCCCAGGGGCACTGGGCGGGCCGGTCTGCGGGAGGCTCTGCAGGCACATGGGGCTTCAGCTGGCCTTCCGTCTGCCGCGACCTGAGCACCCGGGGTCCGGGGTAGCCCCTCATCGCCGTCCCGGGGGGCACTTCACACCGCAGGCAAAGGAAGTACAGTTCCCGTCGCCCAAGAGACCAGGCTCGGAGCCGGCGCATCCATGGGTCGGCGTGGGCGCCTGCTTCAGTTCGAGCCGGCTCCAGGGTTGCAGCAGCCTGCGTAAACACGGGGCCCCTGCGGCTGGGCGAGGGCCGGAGCATGCGCTCTGCCGCCCGGTGTGTGGGGGCAGGTGGGCCGCGGTGGCACCAGCAGCACTCGCGGAGCTCGTGGCCGTGGGTCGCAGGCGTGTTGAAGGCTGCACTGGCCCCCCTGAGGAAGTACAGCCCCCAGACACCCACTTTTCCTGAGTGGTGATGGGCATCCCATCAGGCCGGCTGGGGCCGTGGGTGGAGTGTGGGTGTGTCGCCCGAGACGCAGCCTCCAGCCTGGGGCAGTGACACTTGGCTGAAGGCCCGGGAGGAGTGCAGCCATCGGACAGTGACGTGGGCTCCCGGGGGAGGGCTGGCCCTTCGGGTGCCCCTGCCTCAAGCAAGCCAAAGGCGGGGTGCTGTTGTCGTCGTAGGGGCAGAGTCTCACGGGGCAGGGGGAGGGGGCGGTGCGGGCCCACCCATCGCGCCCAGGAGCACGCCCAGTGTCCCCTAGGGCTGGGATCCCCTCTTACAGATGGGGACATGGCGGCCTGGGACGGGTACCGAGGGCTCTGGGCCGCACCGGTGAGGGCAGGGGCAGGCTGAGGACAAGGCCGAGTGGGAGGCCGCGGGGCAGGACCGAGCCGAGTCTGAATCCCGGGGAGGGTTCTGCCCGTGGCCCGAGGCACCCCCACCTCCTCGGGGCTGTCCCCGGCTGAGCAGGGCCCTCCTGGTGCCCAGGCCTCCACACTGACCGTCTCCCGCCCCTCCCCAGGCGCTGTTCGTGCTCTTCGTCCTGGCCTACATCCACATCGTCTTCTCGCGCTCGCCCATCAACTGCCTGGAGCACGTGCGCGACAAGTGGCCGCGGGAGGGCATCCTGCGTGTGGAGGTGCAGCACAACTCGAGCCGCGCCCCCGTCTTCCTGCAGTTCTGTGACGGCGGCCGCCGCGGCAGCTTCCCTGGCCTGGCTGTGGAGCCGGGCAGCCCGGAGCCCGAGGACGAGGACGAGGAGGAGGAGCTGGCCGTGGACATGTTTGGGAACGCGTCCATCACGGTGAGCTGGCCGGGGCTGCGGTGCCTGGGGGCGCCTGGCGAGCCTGCTCCCGTGGTGGGGCCTTCAGGGCGGGGACGGTGCTGGGCACACTCAGGGCCTCCAGCCATTTCCCGGCCCTTACCGGAAAGGGATTGGCCCGTTTCTGGGGGCACCAAGGGCAGAGACCACAGAGACGGGGGCCCCTGGAGGCACTGGGCCGAGAGCTTGAAGCTGGTCCCCGCCGTCCCGGATGCAGTCGGAGGCAGTGACCTGGGGCCAGAGACGGAGACGTGCAGGCAGCACGGGTGGGGCTCAGGCCGGGGTGGGGGAGGCCACTAGCGGAGCGGAGCGTGCTGTTGGGCCTGTTGGGCCGCGGGTCTGTGGGAGGTTACAGGTCAGAGGCCTTCCAGCCCCGGAGGTGGCGGGTGTCCCAGCGGTCACGGGCGGAGGGCTTGCCCCTGCTCAGCAGACGCACTGGGCCTTCAGGCCAGGTCGCTGACGCCCTTCCTCTTGGCCCCCTGCAGTTCGAGCTGGACATTGAGCCCAAGGTGTTGAAGCCGCCGGGCGGTGCTGAGGCCCCGAATGACAGCCAGGAGCTCCCCTTCCCAGAGACACCCACAAAAGGTACACCGCGGTCCCCTGCCGGCTCTGTCAGGGGAGCGGGCCACTCTTGATCTCGGGGTTGTGAGTTTGAGACCCGTGTTGGGTGTTGAGATTTCTTCCCTTTTTTCTCTCTTCCTTTCAAGACTTTTGTTTATTTACTTACTTGAGACACCGAGTGAGAACAAGCACGCACACAAGAGGAGGGCGGAGGGAGTGAGATAAGCAGATTCCCGCCGAGCTTGGGGCTCGATCCCAGTACCCCGAGATTGTGAGCTGAGTTGAAGGGAGGTGCTTAACCGATTAAGCCACCTAGGTGCCCTGGGCAGAGAGGTCTCTTGAAAAACAGAATCTTTAAAAAGCGGGGGCACCCTGGTGGCTCAATCGGTGAAGCATCAGACTTCGGCTCAGGTCATGATCCCAGGGTCCCAGGGTTGAGCCCCACATCGGGCTCCCCGCTTGTGTTCCCTCTCTCACTGTCTCTCTCTGTCAGATAAGTAAGTAAAATTTTTTTAAAGATTTTATCTGAGAGAGAGAATGAGTAAGAGAGAGCGCGAAAGGAGAGAAGGTCAGAGGGAGAAGCAGACTCGCCACGGAGCTGGGAGCCCGATGCGGGAGGCGATCCTGGGTCTCCGGGATCATGACCTGAGCTGAAGGCAGATGCTTAGCCAACTGAGCCACTAGGCGCCCCATAAATAAAATCTTTTAAATAAATAAGTAAATACATAGATAAATAAAAGTAAATAAATAAGTCCCCACACCTTGGGCTGATCAGGAGTGGGTCTGAGTAGCCCCTCTGCCTCCGTTTCCCCACCTGTCAGCAGAATGTGGGGCGGGAGGTGGGCGGCGGTCATGGGGGCACTGCCCCCCCTCCCCAGAGTCCCCCTGAGCGGTTGCCCCACCCCTCAGGGAAGAGGGCCTGACGGGGGCTCCGGGGCTCATGGGGGTTGTCCCCACAGTGTGGCCACAGGACGAGTATGTGGTGGAGTACTCACTTGAGTATGGCTTCCTGCGGCTGTCCCAGGCCACGCGGCAGCGGCTCAGTATTCCCGTCATGGTGGTCACCCTGGGTGAGTGTCCCCCGGAGCAAGGCAGGGGCCTCTCGGGGGTTCCGGGGGCTCCCGGACGCGCCCGGATCTGAGGCCCAGGGGCTGTGTCCACTCTCCGGCCGTAAGAAGCGTCCTCCCTGTGCAGCATTTGGGTGTCAGGGTCACAGCGTTGCTCGGGTGGGGGCCCTGGCAGAGCTGTCGTGTGCCTGCCCGCAGACCCCTCGCGAGACCAGTGCTTTGGGGACCGCTTCAGCCGCCTGCTGCTGGCTGAATTCCTGGGCTACGACGACATCCTCATGTCCAGCGTCAAGGGCCTGGCCGAGAACGAGGAGAACAAGGGTGCGATGGGCCCCGGCTCCGGGTGCGGGCGGGGCGCGGGCGGCGGCCGGGTGGGTGCTCACAGCGTCCCCCTACCTCGGCGCAGGCTTCCTGCGCAACGTGGTGTCTGGCGAGCACTACCGTTTCGTGAGCATGTGGATGGCCCGCACGTCCTACCTGGCCGCCTTCGTCATCATGGTCATCTTCGTGAGTGCGGGGTGGGGGGGCTGTGGGTTGGGGCGGGGCAGCGCCGCAGCAGCTGCCCCTCCCTGAGGCCCCCTGCCCCCTCCCTTGCAGACCCTCAGCGTTTCCATGCTGCTCAGATACTCCCACCACCAGATTTTTGTATTCATTGGTGAGTCTCCTTGCTGGCCTCCGGGTGGGAGGTCTGGGCTCTGCCCCCGGCCCCCGAGGCCCCTGCCCGCCCCGCCCAGCCGCCGGGCGCCTCACCTGGTCTGCCCGCCCGCCACTCTCTGCCCGCAGTGGACCTCCTACAGATGCTGGAGATGAACATGGCCATCGCCTTCCCCGCAGCGCCCTTGCTGACCGTCATCCTGGCCCTTGTGGGTAAGGGCTCCTTCCTCCCGGCCGCCCCTGCCCACCCGGCCCCTGGCTCCTCCCGGCCCAGCCCAACCACCAGCCTCCCCGCAGGGATGGAGGCCATCATGTCGGAGTTTTTCAACGACACCACCACGGCCTTCTACATCATTCTCATCGTCTGGCTGGCGGACCAGTATGATGCCATCTGTTGCCACACGAACACCAGCAAGAGGCACTGGCTGCGGTGAGCCCCTCGGGCCGCGGGGTCAGGGGCGGGGCGGCGGGGCGGGGCGGCGGGCAGCGCGTCACTGTGTTCCCCACAGGTTTTTCTACCTGTATCACTTCGCCTTCTACGCCTACCACTACCGCTTCAATGGCCAGTACAGCAGCCTGGCCCTGGTCACCTCCTGGCTCTTCATCCAGGTGAGGGTCCCGCCTCGCTCCCTCCAGGGGCGCCAGCCTGTGCAGGGCTCTGTGGGGACCGGGGCTCTGGCTCAAGCTGCTGGCCTGACCCAGAGCCCCGCCCCCCAGCATTCCATGATCTACTTCTTCCACCACTACGAGCTGCCCGCCATCCTGCAGCAGATCCGCATCCAGGAGGTGCTGCTGCAGACCCCGCCGCTGGGCCCCGGAGCCCCCACGGCGCTTCCCGACGACCTGAACAACAACGGGGGCACCCCGGCTGCCACCCCCGACCCTGCTGGCCAGCCTCCCGCCTTGAGCCCTAGCGCGCCAGGCAGTAGTGGGGGCCCTGGGCCCGTGGCTGAGGCACCCAGCTCTCTGGTGGCGGCGGCAGCTTCGGTGGCGGCGGCGGCCAGCGGTGACCTGGGTTGGATGGCAGAGACAGCCGCCATGATCACAGACGCTTCCTTCCTGTCTGGCCTCAGTGCCTCCCTCTTGGAGCGGCGGCCCGCTGGTCCGCTGAGCCCTGGTGGGGGGCTCCCTCGAGTCCCCCAGGACAGTGCCCCCTCCAGCAACGCCCTGGTACATGACACAGTGGCCCTGGCCGCCGGGGTGAGTGGGCCCAGCCCCGCACCCACAGCCCCAGTGGACCCACCGCCAGAGCTTGGGTCCTGAGCCTTGGGCAGCTGACTGCCCCATCCCTGGCCACTCAGGCCCACTGGGGATGACCTGGCTGGAGCCCTCGGGTGTCGGGGAGGCTGTCCTGGTGGTTCTTGGGATTGCCCAGCCTGCCTTGGGTGGTATCAGGGTCCATCAGACTTGCCCAGGGGAGCGGGGGGGGCTTCTCTTCCTGGCATGGGGCCTGCTGGAGGCCTGTCCCTGCTGGGTTAGTGGTGGGCCCTCTCAGCCGGTGAATCGAGGCAGTCCAAACGGGGGTGGGGGCTCCATGGAAGGTTCTGGAAAGGGCTGGTGAACCATGTGGCGTGAGCTGTCCGTCAGTAGCAGAGCTGGACAGGTCTCTAATAAGGTGAACGCCGGCGGGGGGCCGCACTCGCTGTCCGGGCCTGCTCAGCTGGTGCTCCATCTTGCTTAGTGCCTTTTCCACGGCCCCTGACCCCAGGTGTGTGTACCAGGGCTGGGGTCCCGGGAGGGCAGAGGTCACGCCTCGGGCGCGGGTGCAGTATACAGGCGCCAACATGGAAGGCGGCGGCGGGGCGCGGGGGTCCAGCCCTGCTGGGGTGGGCGTGGGACAGGGCTGGTGGCCAAACTAAATCACTTGGTGAGGAATGCAGAAGAGCGCTCATTCCATTCTATTTAATTGCAGTGTACAAAATTGTGTTTGTATATAGAATAAACTGTTGACAGCGGCGGCGGCGCAGCGTCTGTGTGTGCGCACCGGAGGGGCTGGGGGCTGGGGCGAGGCTTCGCGCAGGCTCTGGGGTGGGGGCCCGGGCCGTCCTGAGCCCAGCTGCCACCGGCAGGGTGCAGTCCCCGGCGTGGGTCACCGGCGCCTTCAGGTGCTTCGGAGCAGCCGCAGAGGCCGGTCCCCAGCCCCCAGCTGGGCCAGGAGCTCTCCTCGCCGCAAGAGGGCCTGGCGGAGCCGTTCCCGCGCACTCTCGATGCGCTGCTCCAGCCCCTCCAGCTCGCCTGGACCGGGAGGACCGGTCGGCAGCACAGCCGGCAGGCGGCCGTTGGAACTGAGCCAGACCGGGCGCTCTGGGGGCCCCGCCTCTTCCGAGTCAGGCGCCGCGGTGGCCCCGGCGGGCTCCAGCAGGAAGCGCACGCGACGCTCCCTGGCCACGGCCCGGCGCACCCGGCTCCAGCCCGCCGCGCCCGCAGAGGCCGCCCGTGGGCCCTGCTGCTGGTCCTCCAGAGCCCTGGGGACGTCGGAGGGAAGGGGCTGGGTCCGTGCCCTCCCCCGCCGCGCACACGCACTCTGCTCCGGAGGGCTGGGGTCGCAGCGGGGTGGGGCTGGGGCCCTTTACCTGGGGCCTGGCTCCTCCGGGCCTGGCGGCTCCGTGTTGAGGGCGCGGTGGATCCGCTGCGAGCGCAGACGGAGAGAACCTCCGCGGTCAGGGGAGGCTGCGCGCGTCCGGCCGCCCTTTCCCCCTCCCCGCTCCCGCCGCCGGCCGCTCACCTGGCTCGTGTGCAGCCAGTACTGCAGCTTCTTGCCCCTGCGGATGCGCGGGAGCACCAAGCGGTAGAAGACGTGCTCGCCCAGGGAGCTGAGCAGGGCGCTGCCGAGCCCCAGGCAGAGCAGCACGAAGAGTCCCGAGAAGTGATAGATGCCCACCTGCAGTGTCTGGGTGGACACGGGGGCGCAAGCCCGTCACTGGCGGGGCCAGACCCGTGGGTGCCGGCGCTGGGAGCGGGCCCGGGCTGACGGGAGAGGAGCCCGAATGGGAGGCTGGCCTTCCACGTGGGGCCAGGTTTCCAGGGGAACACTGGAGCCCGGGTTTCGTAGGAGAAGCGGGAGCGCCCAGCTCTGGGCAATGAGCAGGGGGTTGGCCACCTCGCTTGAGGCCCCTGCAGGCTCAGCCCCCGAGCCTAACCCCATCCCGGGTCCCCCCGCCCTCCCGCACCTCTGTGACGGCGAGGACGCGCTTCCCACAGGGAACCATCCTGTACCACTTGTCGTGCAGCAAGTCGATGAAACCAGAGGACTTGTAGCGGCTGATGAACTCGGACAGGTTGGAGGTGAGGGGCGAGTTCTGAGGGAGTCCGATGCCGTAGCCTGGGGGAGGCCCGGGGTTGGGTTGGGGCCAGGCTGGACATGGCCCCAGAGAGGCCACCCCAGGGCCACTGGTCCCGGAGGCCCCTCACCCTCTATGGCAAAAGGCTTGCCCACGGTCAGCAGTTTACAGTCGGCGTCAATGGAGACCTCGTAGTCTAGGAGCGACTTGTCCATGATGAAGGCGTTGAGCTTCGGGGGCTCGCTCCTGCGGGGGTCGGGCAGTGGGGGGAGGGGCCGCGCCCCGCCCCAGGGGCCCTGTCCCGTCGGCCCCGCTCACCCAGGCGCCCGCCCCGCCCCTCGAGCCCTGCTCCGTCGGCCCCGCCCCTCGGGTCCTGCCCCGTCGGCCACGCCCACCCAGGCGCCCGCCCCGCCCCTGTCCCCAGCCAGGCCTCACGTGAGCATGGCGACGCCGTGGGGCGTGGTGGGCGCGCTGTGGCGTCGCATGTGCACGTACAGGTCCGGGAAGCTCTTCTTAATGTAGGCCTCGGCGCTGCTCTCCCACACGGTGCCCACGCGGAAGCCCTGGGACGGGTGGTGCAGCTGCGGCGTTGGGCAGCTGGTCAGCCCCGGGCACTTGGCCCGACCTGCAGCTCCCCCACCGCCCCCCACCCCGGGCTCTCACCCACCCAGCTTCTCCTGCAGCCGGCCCCACTGGGGCCGGATCACCTGGGGGCCCCTCTGGGCGCTGTGGGAGTCCAGCAGCACCCCTGCCCCACCCCCTGGACACCAGGAGCTCGCCGCTGTGGTGTCAGCCGGCAGGGCTCACTGTTCCCCGGGCAGGATTGCCTGGGTGAGAGCCGCTGTTCTAAATGCCCACATGTCCCATCTCCACGCAGACCTGGCCCTGAGCCCCGCCCACCTCCTCTTCCCACCACGCCCTCCGTGGCTCCCCTGGGGTCTCATGGGAGTCTGTCCCCGGTGGAGCCCTACACCTGGCCTCCTGGGTCTTCCTGCCCCCAGTCAGGTGGCCCTGTACTACCTCTTCTCTCCCGGAACCCGCCCACCGCTCAGCCCCCAGCCCTCCCGGGCCAGTCTCCTCTGCCTGGCTTCCCTCGCAGCCCTGCAAAGCCCTGATGGATGAGTGAGTGCTGACATGGACCCTATCCCTCCTCGTGTGGCTGCAGTGTCCCCCCAGAAGCCAGACCTGAGTGGAGCTTCTGGAGCTATGCTGCTGGAACTTTCTGTACTTGTTCTGCTGTCAAGTGGCTGTGAGCACAGCCAATTAGTTAAATTCTTGGAGCAGCCCCATGTGCTGAGTGGCTCACGCACCAGACTGCACTGGTTCTGTTACCAATCTACAAAGGCTCTGGGGCCTGGGGTGCAGCAGGATGGGCTAAGCACCCCTCAGGACACAGTGAGCCAGACCCCAACAGTGGGAGCTGCTACTGCACGGGAAGTCCCTCCAGCAGCCCCATTCTGGGCCCAGTAAGTGCGGAGGGAATCTGCCTGCAGTGCGTGCGTGTTTAGGGCCCAGATTCGAACAAGCCATGGGGCGCGGCGGGGCAGGGGTCACTGGGGAAAGGGGACCCGATGTGTGTGAAAGCGTCCAGAGTATTTATGGCGAAATGGCAAAGAATCCAGCAGCTGGGGCTGTCCTGGCGGGAGGCCTGGCTGGGAGTTGGTTTTGCAGCTGGAACATAGGGTCGTTCGTGGTGCTCATCGCTCTCTGCTCAGGAATGCTTGGAGGGTTTCATTAAAAAGAAATACATAGACTGCGGCCCCCTCAGCTCTGCACACAGCTCTCTAGGGCCCCCGGGGGAGGTTCTGTCTCAGGAGGAAGTGCTTTGGACACCCCGTAGCGTGTGTCCTGTGCTGCCTCCTCCCACTCTGCTCCTACCCCAGGGCCTTTGCTCCTGCTGTGCTTTCTCTCCCAGTATTCCTCCCTGATACCTACAGCAGTCTCTTGAATGTCATCTCCTCCCCGAGGAATTCCTCATCGCATTTGAGAAGATGTGCCACCCAGTACTTCCTGTGCCCCCACTCTGCCTTATTTTCCCCCCGACACTTGCTGGCCCTACCACACGCAGCCCGCTTTGCCTGTCTTGATTCTTGCCACCTCCCGCGGCAGTGCGGAGGCCTCTGCCCGTTCTGCCCGCCGGGCCCCCGATGCCTGGCACACTCCGCACGCTCCGGCCACATGCAGCTGCGTTTTGGGACAGGAGTCGGGGGGGTCGGCAACCTCCAGCCCGCACAGCTGCCCACCTTGGGGTCATGGATCCCCGACAGCTCCAGGAAAGTCTTGTCCCCGACCATGACGGCGGCCAGGTTGGCCGTGTAGCTGGACAGCACGAGCAGGCAGAAGATGGCCCACAAGTTCATGAGCAGGCGCCCTGTGGGGCACTTGGGCGTCTTGCTGGAGACGATGCGTCCGAAGAGGATGGCATAGCAGAGGTTGAGGGCCGAGGAGTAGGAGAACACGGTGGCTCGGTTCCGGCCGCGGGGCGTGAGGCCGTAGGGGCTGCGCCACTCATAGAGCGTGAGGAAGAGCGCGGTGAGGTGCAGGGCGGCGAAGACGCCCAGCCACATGGACCAGTGCAGCGGCCACATGAAGGCGCCGATGGGCGACGCCGTGTCCCGGGCCCGCACCATGATGCCCAGGCTGGTGGAGAAGAAGGGGCTGCTGAAGTCCAGCACCTGGGAGCGGGCCGAGTTGATGCTGAAGCTGGTGACGGCCATGTGGGCCCTGCCGGCCAGCAGGTCCCCCACCAGGCCGGTCCAGCGGCCGTCCCGCAGGGCGCCGTACTTGCCGTCCCCCACGATGTACAGCTCGAAGTCGAAGGGCGTGTCCTCCGCCAGGCGCTCCAGCAGGTCGATGCAGTAGCCGTAGCAGCACCTCCGCAGGGCGCGGGGGGCCGAGCCGTTGGCCAGCGCGGCGAACAGCGCGTCCAGGGTGGCCGAGTCATTGGTGCCGGGGGCCAGACACAGCTGCCCCGCGGGGCACTGCCCGTCCTCGTCCGGCTCCCGGGCGAACACGAACGGGTGCTCCACCAGAGTCACCACGCGCAGCTTGGGCCGGGCTCGGGCTCCCGGGGAGGCTAGGGGCTGTGCGGCGGCGCCCCCCGGCTCGGACTCCAGCCGCCCGGCCCGCCAGCTGCCCACAGTGGCCCAGGCCGGGGCGCCCCGCGGGTCCTGGCGCAGGCTCCACACTCGGAAGTACCGGGAGATGTGCACCTGGGAGGAGCCGCTCACCCACACGGGCCCCGTGCGGCCGCGGAAGGACGCGTTGGCCAGGAACCTGGTGGGCGGGCGAAGCAGGGGCAGCGCGGGGCCAGGGTCAGGCAGCCCAGGCGGGGAGAGGTGGGGGGGCAGGAGCCCTCCAGCCGAGCTCAGCCCCTGCCTGGCTCGCCTCTCTGAGCCATGGCAGGGGACCACGGAAGACGCCGCTGTGCCGTGCCCCCCCACCAGGCCCCTCGGCCAGCCGACGCCCACACCGTGAGCCAGTGATGTCGTGTCTGGCCCGAAGCCAGTGAAACCCACTAGAAGCGCCCAGTGAAGCCGCCCAGCGCCGGGACGCTCTTCACCCTGCAGCGCTCCATGGGACCAGGCAGGAGCGGGCCCCTGCCGGCTTCACCCATCTCCCGCCCTGTTTCTCTCAGAGCACCCTGAGCCCCTCGCCCAAACCCGTCCTCCGGCTCCCCGTCTGGCCTAGCCGCGAGCCCGCTTCCTGGCGGGGGGCCGTGCCGGTGTACAGTGAGGGTCCAGCCCCGTGCTTCCACGAACGCGGCCCGCCCCCACACAGCGGGTCCCCACTCACCGTGCCAGGAAGCGGCCGGAGGACTCGGGCCCAGCCGGGGGCTGGTCCTCACAGTTGACCATGGCAGGCAGGAGGGCGCGCTCTGGCTCTGCCCGCGCTGCGTGACCCAAGGCTCGCGCCACGAGCTCCACGGCGTCGTGAACGGTGGCCTCCAGCGGGGGCCGGGCCACCTCGCCCAGTGCCAGCAGCCCCAGGGGCAGGCCCTCGGTGGGCAGCACCTCAGCGGACAGTGGCGTGCCCAGCAGCCAGCGGGGCCCCGGGGGCACGGCCTGCAGCACCTGCCGAGCGCGGGCGGGACTGCAGCCCAGGAGGACCGCCGCGGGGGCCGGGGCTGAGCCCCCTGCCGGGGCGCCCAAGGGGGCCAGGCGTGCCTGCAGCCCTGTGTCACCTGCATCTAGCCGACTCAGGTCCAGCACCAGCTTTGGGGCCCTGCCGGCCCGGGCTGTCCACAGGGCCACCAGGCCATCAGGGTCCCGCACACGGCAGAGCGCCAGGCTGGCGTCCTCCCAGGCCTGCGCCCGCAGCACGGCCACCAGCACGTCAAGCAGGGTCTCCAGGGGGCTGGCCCGATCCAGCTGCAAGTGGAAGGGGCTCTGGCAAGGGGAGGGGTCACAGTTAGGGCTGGCGACCTGGAACCCGCCATCCCCTTCCCATGCCCGGCAGTACGTGTTCAGTAAATAGATGTCACCTCCAAAACTGGACAGCATGCCTGCCTCCTCCAGCCCAGCCCTGCTCTAAACCCTCCGTCTCCCCGCTGCCGTCCGCACAAGGCCCAGCCTCCTTGGCCTGACATTCAGGGCCTACTCTCTTACTCTGGCCACCCTTGTGGTGCCCCACCGGCTTTTTACATTCCCCAGTTAGAATCCCGTTCTCCCTCTATGCCGGCCCACCCCTACACATCGCCCCTCCGCTATTCAGACTTCCCTGGCAAGCCGGGGATTTGAGGGGCCCCTCTGTGCCCAGCGGCACCCAGAAAGTTCTCCTGGATTTGCTTCTAGCCTGTGAGGGACGAGATAGCTTGGCAGATCTCTAAGGTGTTGCACAGGTGGGGACAGGACGCAGAGGGCTGGGGCTGCTGCTTGACCCCTCCCAAAAGATGGGGGTGCAAGGCCAGGGGCTCAGTCCCTGGAGGCGGCGGCAGAGGGCGCCACAGGCCTGGGTTTGGTTCCAGCGTCTCTCCCACAAGGTGGGGGGTGGAGGGGGAAGGGGACAGGCCTTGACACAAGGACAACAGGTTTAGTGAGACCCCAGGCTTCCTCTAGGGTCCACGTCTCCCCTCCCTAAGGAGAAGGAAGCCCTGGAGGGTCCTTCAAGGTGGGTTTGGTAGGCGGGAGGCCCCTACTAGTCCCCATATCCCTACAGTGGGCTCCTCCTTGCTGTCCTGGGAAGGGGGTCTTTCTGGGGGACACCACGGGACACCTAGAGCCCCTTTCTCTCCCTTATCCCATTTTCTACTTATTCAGGCCCAAATCCAGGCTGGGAATGGAATCAAGGAGAGACTAAACTCCAAAGATGGGGGTGGGGGGTGGAGAGGTTTGAGTGACAGGAGGCCGGGAAGATCCTCAAGCTGCAGACCCCTGAACTGCACCCCCCAGAGATGGAGCGGGAAGACCTGCTTCCCTCCCCCCCCCCACTGGAAGAAGCCCTCCCACCGGGGAAGGGGCCCTGCTCAACAGGGGGATAGCTCCTCCCATAAGTAGAGGGTGGCGAGACTCCCATCCCTAGGGCCCAGGAAAGGGGTCTGCTGGGGAGTTGCTGGCCCGGAGGGGACCTCCTGTGATTTTCAGCATCCTGGTCCAGAAGCATCTTATGGGATCCCGGCGCTGGTTCTGGGTTCCCTCGCTCTGGGGGCATCTGGGGCCCAGGGGTCCGGGGAGGTCCCGCGAGCCCCGGCGGGGACTCCATCTGGACTCCTGGGCATCCCCGGGCGGGGAAGGAGGGGGCTCCTGTATCCGCGATCCAGAGCTCGGGGTCCTGTGCGCCCCGGGACTCTGGCGTCGGACCCCAGTCCCCGCGCCCCAGGAACGTCCCGGAGCCTCCCTCATCCGGATCCCGGGCGTCCCCGCGTACCGGGGCTCCGAGGGGCGCGCGCGTCTCCCGCCGCAGCACGCTGAGCACGGGGGTCTCGGTGGCGGCCGCCAGGAAGTGCAGCTGCAGCAGCTCCGGCCGCGCCTCCGGGAAGGCCAGCACGGCCGCCACGCCCGGGGCCGCCAGTGCCCGGCACAGGCCGCGGGCCAGCGAGGCGGGGTCGCGGGCGGGGGGCGCGGCGGCCACCAGCTCCAGGCTCAGGTTGTGCGGCGGCAGCGGCGCCAGGGCGGCCCGGGCCAGGGCGGCGCGAACGCGGGTGCGGGCGGCGGGCGCGCGGGGCAGGAGGGCGCCCAGGCGCACCGAGCCCCCCAGGCGCTCCAGGACCCCGCACGGCTGCGGGTGGCCCGCGGCGGGCCCCGGCCCCAGAGCCAGCGCCAGGCACAGCCCCAGCGTCCGCACGAACTCCATCCCAAAGTTGCCGCAGGCGGGGCGAGCGGCCGGAGACGCGGGTGCGGGAGCGTGGGAGGCGGGATCGCCGGTCCCGCAGCTCGCTGTCCCGCCCCGCAGCTCGCTGTCCCGCCCCGCGGGGCCGGCACCTCCCTCCCGGCACGCCCTGGGGACCTGCGCACGCCTTCGCCCCTCCCGGCCCCCCGATGGCGGCCACCCACTAGGGAGGAGTGGGACCCACTCCCCAGGGCAGGAAACTGAGGCTCACGTGGCCGCGCCTTGGCCGGAGCTCCGGGTGGGGCACCTAACCACTGCTCTTCCCAGCTCCCCAGGCTGTGATGAGAAAACCCAGGAAGAGATTTGGTGTCAAATTCGGTTCCCACACATGCGGGTTCTACTCCAGGACCCTCCCCCCACTCCCCTTCCAGGCTGAGAACAGAGCCCAGTGCGGCAGGGAAGCAGGCCCAGGCCCGGAGGAGGGTCCACAGCAGTACCGCCCACCTCCACCTCTACTGAGACCAACCCGTCTGAGTATGCACCCTGGGGAAACTGAGGTCGGTCATGTCTGATGGGAACCTACAGAGCAGATCTCCTGCCTTCCAGCTGGGGTCAGGGAACTGGGAGCAGAGAACTCCTCCTCACCCTTCAGGACCCAGTGCCAAATGCCCCTGCTCTGAAAAACACTTCCTGCTTGTCCCCAGAACTTCCTCCCCACCCTCCCCCTGCCTATAATTATCACATGCCATCAGATTTTTGTAGGTTCTTCTGCTTTCTTTTTTAGTGGCCATCTTCCCCACTCAGCTGCGGGAGGGCAAGAGTGGGTCTGGCTTGTTAACGCTCCGCCTCCAATGCTGGCACACAGTAGGCACTCTGTAACTGCTTGCTGCTTGAGCTCAGGCAGGGACACTGTCCACTGCTCCACAGGCTCCCACAGCCCACCGCCAGCTACCCCCAAGCCTCTCCCGCGATCCCGGGCCTTGCCGGCATTGCAGGACCGCGGCATACAGCAGGTGCTCAGTCGACACCGGCTGAGTCAGAGCCAGCAGCACCCTGCACAGACTTCCCTCACCCATCCGCCCCAGAGGGGCGAAGCGGAGAAAAGCAAGACGGCCCCAAGACCCTTCCAGGCCCAGGACGGCGGCTCCAGCACGGCCACAGAACATTCTGGGGCGGTGAGTGCCCGTCCGCTGGTGGAATCATCACGCACACACACCGTCTCCTTTCGGAGCCAGGACCGGAGGAGCAGGGATAAAGCTCCATCGATGAATAAAGACGCCGACTGCCAGCCAACAGTAGGGATCCCGGTCTGAAGTGAGTCAGGGCAGCTGCGTGCCTGGGTTCCGGCTGCCAAGGACACAATGTCTGGCCACCCAGCCAGGCCTCCCGGGACGGGGAGGGTCCCTGACTGCTGGCCCCTCCCCACCCGAGGCCGCTCCTGCCAGCGGCCCCTTCAGCAGGGAGCCCGGCCGCGTGGCCTGGGGCCACCCGTCTCATCCCATCCTCGGTGACGTCCCTCTGACAGCAGGACTCCTCAGAATTAGGGACCCTCGGCTTGGGGACGCTCGGCGGACAGCACTGCATTGGTCCTGGGAGGCAGCCGAGCACCAGCCTCTTCTGCAGCCCCCTCGGACCCCCCCCCCCGTCAGAGGCAGCGAGGAAAGACCGAACTCTCCTGGGATCCAGACCTGGGGTGGGCTCCCTGACCGCCGTGCCTCAGTTTCCCCATATTTATTATTTATTTATTTACTTAAAAGATTAGTCCTTTTTTATTTTTTTTATTTTTTGAAAGTAATTTATTTATTTATTTTTAAAGATTTTATTTATTTGACAGAGAGAAACACAGCCAGAGAGGGAACACAAGCAGGAGGAGTGAGAGAGGGAGAAGCAGGCTTCCCGCCGAGCAGGGAGCCCGATGTGGGACTCGATCCCAGGTCTCCAGGATCATGACCTGAGCCGAAGGCAGTGGCTTAACCAACTGAGCCACCCAGGCGCCCCTGATTAGTCCTTTTAAAAAAAAATTTTTTTTATTTATTTGACAGAGAGAGAGAGATCACAGGTAGGCAGAGAGGCAGGCAGAGAGGGGGAAGCAGACTCCCCGCCGAGCAGAGAGCCCCATGTGGCCTCGATCCCAGGACCCTGAGATCATGACCTGAGCCGAAGGCAGAGGCTTCACCCACTGAGCCACTCAGGGGCCCTTTCCCCATATTTATAAGATGACATCTCTCTCCCAGTTGCCGTGCATTATTAAATAAGTGAACACACAGGTGCTTTCCCCTAACTGCAGTAAAATATACATAATAAAATGTCGCATCACAGCCATCTCTAAGCGCACCCTCAGCCGCGTGAAGCACACTCACCCTGTCCTGCAGCCACCCCCACCCCCACCCTCCGTCTCCAGAACCTTCCATCTCCCCACACGGAGACTCTGTCCCCACCAAGCATGGACTCCCCACCCCCTGCCCCAGCCCCGGCTCGTGGACGGGACTCCCCTGGGGCCCTCCTGGGAGTGGGGTCCTGCGGGCTGTGTCCTCCTGGGTCTGGGTCCTCTCCCTGAGCCCCGTGTCCTTGGGTCCCTCCGCATCGTGGCCAGGGTCGGGTCCCTTCCTTCCCGAGGCTGGGTCGTGTTCCCGCGGGTGGACGGGCCGTGTTTATCCATTCATCCGTGGAGGGGCCCGGGGGTGCGGCCCCCTCCTGGTGAATATAAATCCCACTGTTGTCCACACACGGTGGACCTCTGAGCCCCGACTTCTGTTCCTTTTGGGCGAGTACGCAGAGCAGACCTGCAGAGGGGTACGCGGATTCTGTTCGGAGGACCCCCCTGACTGCTGCACCGGCTGCCCGGCCTGCACCCCACCGCGGCCCAGGGGGGACGAGGCTCGGTTTCCCACACACTGGATGCCCAGGACCGGCGGGGTTGCTGGCATCTTCCCCTCTGGCTGCACCGCCCGTGACACTGTGCGGACCCTCAGCCGCGCGCCAGGTGGCCGCCCTGCGGGATGCAGACCTGGAGAGGGCATGTCCCCTCTTACCCACAGGGAGACCGAGTGTGCTGACCGGAGGGGGCATCAGCGGCACCCCCACCTGTGTCTGGGCGCCCAACCTCCTCTCGCTGTGGCCGCAGAGGGAGCACGGACAACCTTCAGGCGGCCGCTAGAGACGACGTGGGCATAGAGGCCATCTGCTGCCCTCAGATCACAGCACTGGCCCAGGAACCAGGAGCCCCATCTGCAGGGTGGGGGGTGACACCGCTGGGGGCCTCTGACTGCGGATCCTTGGGGGCCGAGGGGCAGCGGGGTACAGCACCTCCCAGGCCAGGGTTGAAATCCCCAGCCCGTCTCACGCCCCCTGCCAGCTCCCCTCCGAGCACCAGCCCCCCCGAACGAGGCACACATCTCCTTCCAAAACGTTTAATAGTGAAATCGCGCAGGCGGCCGAGGCCACATGGAGGGCACAGGCACCGGGGGGCGGGGGGCCCTGGCGAGCCTCACCAACATCTCACGTCCTCCCCTACCTCCCACACCTCTGCACAGCAAGTGGTGAGGACAGATGCGGCCCAGCCCGCAGATGGGAGCACGGAGACCCCACTGCTCTGGGGCAGAGAGTGGAGCGCCGAGCCCCAGCCCTGTGACCCCTCCGCATCCTGGCCTCGAGGGGCCACTCTGTAGGTGGCGGGGCTTCCGGCACGATGCCCCCAGTTAGCCAGCAGCCCCCCTGGCCAGGGCGCAGAGCCCAAGGAAGGGGCCGTCCCCCAGCCCGAGCGTATGCCCAGCGTGGACTGTAGGCTCGAGCCGTGGCCGGTCCAGCACCTGCTGAAAAACACAGGTTTTCTGGGTCATTAAAAGCCAGGTTGTTCGTCATGGAGAGCTTTCTGGAAGGTTCCAAGGATTGCTCTGGGGCCCATGTATCTGGGCCAGGCTCCAGGGACTGGCTGGCTGTGGGAGGCGTCCCCAGGGCGGGAGGACACCTGGCCTCGCCTGGACCTTTCGCACCAAGAAACGTCCCCGAGCTGCGTGGGCACGCGTCCCTCCGGAGGGCAGGCCTGAGCCGGGCGCCGCACCCACGCTGACGGGAGGCCATCAGAGGAATGGGACCAGAGGAACCCCAGTGCGCCCTCTGAGCCACTCCTGCCCCCAGAGGCTCCCCCCGCCGCAGCACCCTCCCGGGGAGCCACAGCCCTGGGGCCCAACAAGCCTCAAGAGTCCGAGAGCCACGGCTTCTCGGTTCTGCCGGAGTCCTGCCCCCTGCAGCCCCGCACACAGGCGAGCCTGGAGAACAGCGGCTTGTCGTCCTTCTGTCAGGCCGTGCGGGCCGGCAGCCTGGGCCCGGGAGCACGGCGCCCCGCAGGCCGCAGGGGCTCACTTGGCTGGCCGCGTGATGATGCGCGTGGAGAAGTCGAACAGGTCACGGTTGATCTTGCGCAGGTTCCGCGTCTCGTCCTCCAACTCGGCCACGCGGATCCTCAGCTGGTCCTGGCCGCCCAGGACGCTCTGTGGAGGGACGGGGGCTCAGGGGCCAGGGAGCTGGGCTTGCCGTCCCCCGCCCCATCGGCCGCCCGCCTGGCTCCCGCGCCCACCTTCTCCATCGTGCTGCTCATGATTGCGTGCAGCCGCTCCGTCCGCTCCAGGTGGCTGGGCTCTGAGCCCTGCAACACGGGAGGCTCTGCGTCAGCGGCCCGGGCACCCCGGGCAGGACACCCCCGGAAGGGAGATGCCTGTCCGACTCCCGCTGGCCGGAGGTCTCTGTCGAGGCCGTGGGCTCCAACCCCCCACGCTCCCGTCTGCTTCCTGCCAAGGACTCTGCCCGACAAGGCCCAGGGACCGGGGCGCTCAGAGACCAAGGTCAGGCAGGCTCCCGAGGACGGGCCAGGGCCAGCCCGTGCCTCCAGCCCTGCACACAGCCTGCCGGCCCGGCCGGCCCGGCACACGGCGAGCCGCTGCTATGGGGAAAGCGGTCTGTCTCCCTCTGGACAGAGCCTGGGCACGGGGCCCTTGGCTGGCAGCTGGGGCTCGGCCGGGCAGACGTCGGGCTCTCGGCGGGACGGCTGCAGACACCCCCTCAGAGGCTCACGTGGCTCCACGGCATGGAGACTGCAGAGGACCGAGCACGACCCACAGACGGGCAGGGGCCCCGGGGCCTGGGGAGCAGACGGGCTGTCCCTGGAGACCCCTTGGGCCACGGCCGGGGCTATGAGCGCCTTCCAATCAGGCACTGCTCCCGAAGGCACCGCGTGCCCTGGGGTGTGGTGCACGTACACTGTGCTCTCCCCAGGCCTCCTCCCGGCGAGGGCACCGTGCCCGCACCCGCCGCCTCCCCGACGCCCGCAGAACGTGGCACCGAGCCGGTGTAGGAGGGCAGGGTCTGGCTGAGGTCCAGGGCGGGCGTCCCTGGGGAGGCGGCGCCCACCTGCTGGTGGAGGCCCAGACGCAGCATGAAGCCCCCGCGGTGCGGCTCGTCCCCGTGCTCCGCACCCAGCAGGTGCTTGTTGAAATGGGGCAGGGGCAGGCCCGGCCGGAAGTCCGAGCTCAGCATGCTGACCGGCGCCAGCATGATGGAGGCGTTGGTCACAGGGCCTGTGGGGGGCAGGGGGCAGGCCACGGTCACAACCCGCCCCCCCGCCCGCCCCCTCACCGTGGCCTGGGACTGCCGGCTGCCCCTGCCCCGTTCCTGGGGCGCCTCACCTTTCAGGGTCACCGTCCTGATGCACTGCTTGCTCTGGGTGTCCCACAGGCGCACGGTCTCGTCGTGGGAGCCGGAGAGCAGCATGCTGCCATCGGTGGACACAGACAGACAGGTCACCTGGTTCCTGGGGGTGGGCAAAGGGACCCTGAACCAGGAGCGAGACGGCAGGCCGCCCCCGCCCCGCCCCCGCCCGTGCGCTCCAGCCCGCACCTGTGCCCTCTGAACACCTTCCCGCCGGCCTGCTCCGGCTGGAAGCTCTTCTCTCTCTGCCCAGGCTGTGGAGGTCAAGAGGGCCCGGGAGCCACGTGAGCCCCGGCCCCCCGGCCCCCGC